>JNBR01000384.1:0-34070 GCA_002081595.1 Achlya hypogyna
ATCAAATTGAGAGGGACGACTGCAGCACCTATTGGGGGCATCGCGGCTGTCACAAACCTCAGGGGGCAGTATTCCTCATGATAAGGAAACTTGGAATGTATGCATTTCAGATGCACACTCCCAGAAAATATCGTTAAATTATCACGGAGCGGCAAATGGGAATGAAAGCGACGAATCCAACGTGGCAAAACCCACCGGTAAGATGATGTCTGGGCTGCTACTGGGTTTTTACCAGCACAGAGGTACTATGGTTACAAGGAGTGAACGTGGTTTTAGTTGTAATACTCGTACAGTATGTACTCGCCGTAGCGCATAAGCGATTTATTGCATCGTAAAGCCAGTGATCTCCATATTGATCACAAGCGTCAAGTACGTCACGAGCTCTTCCTTGGTCTCGTACAGGGGCATGTCGATCCGGTTGAAGCAGGTATGCGCCTTTGGGTAGAGGCCTGTAGGAGGTACCCCCCGCGGCACAATTTGCAACCCGAACCGGCGGATGCGCCCGTCGTTGCTGAGCAGACCCTACGCCATCGGTGACGCCCCGTGCCGATTGCGGGAGGCAGACCTTGAAGCCTTCAACAGGCACCCGGGATGTTCCTGTGACGAACTGCAGCAGGCGCGCCCGCTGTTCTTGCGTGAAGTCGCGCACGACGACCCAAAACCATTCGACGACGCGCTTCTCCGCTTTAGTCGGGTGGTCAAAGTCCTGATACTTGATGTCACTGTGGCGTTCCCAGTCGTCGACGTCGATGTTGGGCACGCCACAGATAAGCAGCTCGAGCTCTTGATAGTCAAAGACCGTGAGCAAGCTCATGGGGATCACGTCAAACAGGCCTTTTAGCAGCGCCGAGATCTGCTCGTGCACGGCGTCGAACATGTAGTGCTTCAGGAGCAGGTTCAAGTACTCGTCCTTGTTGGCATCGGTGACGGGGATAGCCGCACCGTTGGGCTTGAGCTCTTTCACGGGGCGCGGGGTCCCGTTTGCGTCAAACGTTTGCACCGTAAAGTCCAAGCAAAGTGCGTCTACGTTGCTGTTGGTGCGAAGCCACGTCGCGTTTTTGCACAGCTCCTCATCTACAGCAGCATGAGAACGCGCCGCTAACAGCGATTTTGAACCAAGGAATTCGAGGTCCGAGAACGAAATGGGGACACCCAAAATGTGTTTGAGCAATGGAAGCGCAAAATGCACCGTGAGTAGCTGGCCCTCCAGCAGGCACTTGGCGATGAGCCGCCCGATGAACTCGTAGCACTTGAGGTGGTCTTCCCGAAGCTGTCCCGAGTTGGCATTGATCCAGTACCTGCACCGTTCCAAATGAACATCCAGCCGCAAATCGACCCGCGACGCACCCGAGGTTCTCGACGTGCGTGGCCTGGAAGAGCCCGTACGACTCGTCAAAGAGGCGTTCGCAGAGCAAAAGCACCCACTCGCGCAGCAGCCCACCGGCATCGAGCCCTACCCCTGGTGAGACTCCTAGCTTCGCTGCCGTCGCACCTGGCTCGTCGATAAACTCGATGCGCAGACGCTGGCGTATGTCGGAGGCAGGCACAAGCATGAGCAGATGCAGCGACTCATCCAGTACGGCGTCACGACGAATTTCTACGAGGGCGTGAGCTTTAAGAGGGTGGGCAAGGCGGACTCAGCAGCAGGTGGCCGTCTTCCCAGGGCACGGCGACCTTCTCCAGCTCCTGCAAGAACCAGCGCACCTTGTGCCGGAACGGCAGCGAAGCCACGAACTCAAAGTCAATGGCGGTGCTCGCACGCGGAAACTCGTCTGTGTCGATGGGCAATGCTTCCGACATGCGGATCGAGTCTGCAGGGACCCAGAGCACGTTGCCGGCTGCGTCCAAGTCCCGAACGTATCCCGCCGAGTCCTGCGAGACAAGCGGCACGCGTTGAAGGGGCCGAGGAGACGCTACACCAACACGAAGCTCCGTTTCGACGCTATCTCCGTCCGTCGTCGAGTGCTGGGAGATCGACGACCGTGCTTGCATGTCGAAGAGATACCGCTCGGGGGCGTCGGACGAGCTCGACGTGTTGGTATTGGACGTTGCAAGAACGCTCACACGGGGCTTGCAGTCTTCGACGCGGACCTGTTGAGGTGTGAGACTGGGTCCAGCGGATGCGAACGACAATCTTACCCATCGGAGCTGCCCGTCTTCTCCCTTTTCGCGCTTCCAAAGATTGCGTCGTCGTGCGCCACGCTGGCGCTGGTTTAAGTGCATATTGTCTTGCATTTCGTTCAGGCGCCGGACGTGAAATGATCGTTGGCGCGCAAGCTGGAGGTTCGAGCCTTCGGTGCCCGATACGTCGGGCGAGTTTGGACCGCGTATTCTCGGTGTCGTGACTGCCTGTTGCGAGACAACTGTATTGCATGAGACTTTAAGGCCGGGAGAATGGTTGCGATACCTTGCGGCGTGCCACAGAGTAGGCACTCGCGCTTCGCCGGGTGGTTGTCGTGGTAGCAGATCGAGCACTGCCATTCCGACTCGCCGTTCTCGAGGAAGCTATCGATGAGCGAGTGGCGCTGCATGTTGTTGTTGAGGTTGTCGTTCTCGACGTAGCGCTGCAGCCGTCGCTGGTGATAGCAGTAGGCACAGAGACTCATGACGCCAACAAACACCATGGCGCCGAGGAATATGTAGATGTAGATGGCCAAGTCTACCACCAATGAGGCATTGAACGAGAGTCAACATCGCGTACTGCCATTGATGGTCGTCGTGTTGAGCTGCTGAAGCCGGCGCCTGACCACGGGCGCGGCCGCCATCTCCATCGCGGCAATAAGCAGAAGGTGGACTTAAAACGTGACCAATGCTAATCTTCGGTCGAACCCAGGAAACGGCGTCCGCTAAACCCAGGGAAACTCCTAAAGCTATCGTCATCATACACTAATTGCAAAGGAAGGATAACTGCCACAACGCTGACAGACCCCCAACCGTGGAAGCGGTCGTTGCAAGTAGAAGGCAAGTACCTCCTTCGCAAGTTTTAACAGAGGGTAAGCGCTGTTGTAATGATTACGAGGAGGCCAGAGCCCTCGGACAGCTCAATCTAATCAAGAGCAGTTGTCGTAAGAATCCAATAAGGACATTAGTCGGTAAACCGAGGGATCTATTTTTGTACCCACAACTTCAATTTTCTGTGTTTATTTTATTGCGTAGTTTTTCCAACGGAAGCATTGCCGATTAAAATATGCAACCGGCCTAGAGGTAAAAGGGGGCTGCTGTAGCATCACCTTTTTGTTGGGAGGGTTTGGGAGGTAACCCATTTTGAGCAGCATTCAAGTTTCTCCTGCCCCATCCTCTCGAACAACACTGTTAATATATTCATACTCTATGGAAAGACATTAGTCGGATGGAATTGAGTGCAATCGCGTGAAATGCAAAGCTTAGTCACATTTTGGTGATGTGTTCATTTGCGGGAGCATGAAAGCATCCCCTTTTCGGAAGAGCTGTTTCTGCATTGGATCACTTGATGTTTGTATAGGTGGCGGTACCAGATGGTGCATTTTAAACGCCAACACACTTGGCCGCGGGGCTGCATAGATGAAGCGCATGATCACCAAGGCTCATCTCACCGTCATACACCACCTACCGAGATGGCTACGGCGCTTGCCATACGTGATCTACTGCGTACGTAGCTCGTATCGCTGGAGTTGATACTGGCTTGCAACTGCAGCTGACGTCTGGCTGGAACACGGTGCATAGGTGGTCCAAGTGGAGGCACACCTCTGGCATGAACAAAGATTTGCAGCAGTATATTTTGCCGTGCGCACTGCGTAGCACCGAGTGCATGGGACTGACGTCCTAAGGGGACTGACGAAGACTCGGAAGCATAGTTCGTTTGAAGGTTGAAGTTCGTGCGGCGTCGAACCTTTTCTATAGTTGTGATGAGTGAATGCATTGCCTGCCTGGAGGCTCGAGGAAAATGCGAACATATTTAGTTCGCGGTTTCATGGTGCCTGGCTGTTTAGGTATATTTTGGTTGCGGATCCACAAGCAAATCATTCCATCCATTGAGCATGAAAGCTCCAGCTGGACGTCGCTTCGTTGTACTACGTAGTTTTTTTTTAACTCGCTCCGAGCGAGTCTAATTGGCTCTATTAGTGAACAACAAACTTCTAGGACCACGTTAAACAAGACATCCATCATAAAAGAAAAATGAATCGAGGTCACGCCCCACTTTATGAACATAATCTTGATTAACCCCGGTGCCGTTGTATAATGAGGAAATGATCTACAAGTATTAAGGATTTCTTTCCATTTCCATCGCGAATTATTTCCACGCATTTTTCTTGCTTTCCGTACTTGTACACATGTTCTCCTTATTTTCATCAATTAAACAATTTAGGCCATGCAAAGTACATCAACACCATTCGCCGATCTTGGAACGACTTGTGGCTGTCATTTCCATAGATATCGCTCTTTAAGGATATTCGATAAATACGAAGAAAAATAGATCGAGCATCCTCAAAAGAGCGATTTGGGCGGTAAGACCCACAAACACCAACGCACGAGCAACAGCAGTGCATACGTTGTATACGTATATCGTTGATACGATGTTTCGTAGAGTTCGCAATCTCAAACCATCATATTTCAATGTGCGAATGCTTGTTGTCGCACAACGCAGTGCCATCCCACACAAAGGAGGTCCTGCGAGATCACCAACTAGCGTAATCCAAATTCTGTATGAAAATCCTGTTGACGTCACTCATGTCCCTCCGGTAATCCGGATGCCATGAAAGATCGGGCAAGCGCTGGGCGGTCAGAAGCAAATAACTGATGGGCTACTGGGGCGACGTGACGGCCACGATCGACTGGTGCGAGCCCAACTACGTGCACTCGCCGTATGTGGCTGAGTTCTGGAACACGATTTCGAATCTGTCGTTTGTGGTACTTGGTGTCTTCGGCCTGCACCGGTCGCTGTCGCTCAACTTTGAATGGCGCTTTGTGCTCATGTACCTCAATGTCATGGTCGTCGGCTTCGGCTCCGCTTTGTTCCATGGCACACTCACGCTGGTGTATGTTCGTGGCATCTCCATGCCTTTAATCCCAGTCTACGAATAGGTCGCAGCAGTTGGACGAAACACCCATGATATGGTCCATGCTTATTTGGTGCGTCTGGCATGAGCCCTCTATGGTCTCAGCGTCAATGGTAGGATCTACATTTTGTACGCGCCAGATTGGGAAAATAATCCGAGCCACGATATTGCAATGCGGTGGCTTCTTGCAGCTCTCGGCGTTGGCTTCACGATCGCCCATGCCATGTATTCCTTCGTCCTCGCCTTCCAGCTCCTCTTCACTAGTCTCACGCTCTCGTGCCTCGTACGCATTTACACATATTACTGCCAAACGGACAGCGCCCCTGGACGTGGCCTCGCGAAGCTTTATCTCAAATCAGGCCTTCTCGGGGCCGCGTGCTGGCTTGTCGACTATCACCATTGTGACAGCAGTTTGAACTTCTATGGTCACGCGTGGTGGCACTTTTTCATGGGCTTCAACGCATACTATGGCCCGCTCTTCATGCAATACGTCCGTGCGTCCCAACTGCGCTGGACTCCTGCCGTGGCTCCGGTGATCACTGGTCTGTCGACAATCGTCATCGACAAGCAGAGCACCAAGCTCGGCTAGGGCGTAGCTCATGACATGATTTAAATAACAAAAACACACCAATTTAATGAAGGTTTCTGAGTGTGGGCGCATGTCCGCCTCATACAGGCATCAGCAGGTCTTCACGACCCGTGATGTGCGCGCCTACATCGTGCTTTACACAGTTGCCACGCCTGCCCCATTTGCATTTTGCGCCGTATTTTTTAGCCATCATGGCGAAGGCGACGATCCACCATAAAGGAAGTCCAGTTAAAACCCTCAAGTATCAACAGACCTATTCACTTAGCGTGTCACGATGTTGGTGTCGGCGCGTGGTAAATAAAACATTTTCAATGCATCCTTTCAAACCACGGAGCGCGGCTCTCCGCTCCGCACCGGTGTGGTTAATCTTTAGAGTGTCCAAGACCTTGCTCAGAGTTGGATTATGATGAATGCGCCTGTGAGATAACGCAGCCAAAGGTGATGGGCGATCACACAGCGGATTACGAATGCTACCTATCCCATATGACCTTGCGACCGCACGCAAGAAGGCATCAACGTCGATTTGCAGTCGAGTGCGCCGAAGTGTGCAACAGGGAATCTCAATATGTAAGTCTCTCGGTGTGATATTTCTATGGAATACAATTTTCAAATTCCGGTAGCAAATAAAAACTGGGCTCAGCAACAATTGAAATGACCGCCAGCAAGTGATGAACAAGCTCTAGAGCATTTATCGTAAGAATACTGGTACGAGGCAAAAGTCGATGGCCTGCGGTGGCGGAATGAATATAACTTGAGTCTTTCTCAGCACGCGATGGCCAAGTAACTCGACACCTTTGATAAAGTATTTCCTCTTAACATTTATACGAGCGCTGGTACCAATTATGGGTAATATTAAATGTTTTAATGAGCTACACGTTGTTTGCGAACGGGCAGCATGCTCGACCTTCGACATGAATTATTTAAAAAATGGCGACGTTAGTCAACCGCGAGACCGCCATGACTTATAGTTCTCTATGTATTTATGTTTTTCAAGTCCATTATAGAGTATTGTTTATTGAGTATTGTTTACGTATTACTATTACAGTTAGGCGACTCTACATGAATTAGTTGCCAGACCTTTGCATTTGCATACACGCCAGTAATTGTCCAACTCGGAACATTGATTGGCAAGTTGAGGGAACCTCATAAGCGATTCAACCAACAAAACAACAAATCACAGCTGCTATCCCTTGGGATAGCTCCTTAAGGCCATGAACATCGGAAACGAGCTCATCTAGTATGCACACTGATCAATGATGCTACCGTGGTGTAGCCGTAGCCACAGCTCCTGATAACGAACTCACTTTTGGATCAGCATTCCTATCGGAATTGAAATGATAACAACATACTTGCGACACCCATGACTGCATGTAGGTGCACCCACTCCCACGGCATCAGTGAGAAAGCACAATTGAATCTGTGCCAGAGAACCGTGCATCGCTGCTGGAAGAGATTCAAATAAATTTACAATGTCGCACTAAGACTACAGCGCATGGAAGATGTCGGTGGTTTTGTCCATCAGCAAACACTCGAGGATTGAATCATCAATATCTTCTCCGCGGCAGCGGCCTCCAAGCAGCGGCGCATCGTCTTGGAGAAACATTAAGTCGATATCTGAATCCAGCATCAGGTCTTCAAACGTGTCCGTGTCACACATGCTGGACCGAGGTGACGGAGGCAGAGGCGACTTGGCGTGTCGGCTGCAGTAGCCCCCGCTGCGCGCGTGTGTGACGCAGTCGGTCACTTTGCACTGGCGGCGCCCACCGTGGCGTACGCAGCGTCCGTTGCGGTTAACCTTGTTGGCACAACCGTCCACAATGCAGTGTTTCTTGATCTTGGTGCCACCGTGGCGGGAGCAATAGCCTCCAACGCGCGCGGAGGTACTGCAGCCCGGATGGAAGCAGCGGTGCCGGCCACCGTGGCGAACGCAGAGCCCACGGGCGTACACCTGGTTGGCGCAGTCGTGAATCGAGCACATGCCGCGATTTTTATGAAATGAGCACTTGGTTTGCTCAGGGAGCGCGGGGTGGCTACAGCCATTGAAGCAACAATCAACTGTGGACATTGGAGGGGAAATTGAAAACTGAGCTGGGGTTTGCACCCCACAAGAATCCTCAGCTCGGCAGAACCACTGTTGCCGTACCCGTGGGACTAGCCTTCGGGCATCACGGATTGTTCGTGCCACTCTTGGCTACATGCGATAGCCAAGGTGATGAGCATCCCGGAATGAACATCCTGTTGGATTCAAACAACAATGGATAATGCAAGCTTTCGCTAGCGAGACGAACGTCACACAAATTCAATTCGAACGACAAACTAGTGCTTCGCTGGATTTTGGGGCTTTTTCCTCGTGTCTAGTCTGCTTCTATCTCGATGGCTGTTTGTTGGCCAGTTTGCGTTGAGCATCTCTCATACCACCAAAAAGAACGCTTGGAGTCGTGCTGGGAAGCCAGCGCCGGTGACGCGAAGTACGTCAGCCTCCTCTTCATATAGTAAACATGTGTCTAAAGTTGATGGTCTACCTCGAACATAATGCTGCTCGGGTTGTGACCTCCTGTCAGTTGCCTCAGCGCAGTCTGGCCCAGATTTCTTGGCAAGGAGCAACTGGATTCATGATGACGGTACCTGTTTTGTGCGAAGGAAGCCCTCTTGACGCGACTCGAGTACGCCCTCGTGCGCTCGCAACAGTACGAGGCTTCAGGGCTGAGTTGTCGTGTAGAACGTAGCCAAGACAACTATAATTTTAACAACAAAACTTCATCGTAACTAATACTGCACGAATCAAACTTTTCGAATTTATGGCAGCAAATTGAGTATGGCTATGAATCGCCACAGCCCCCGCTTTTCCACCAGTATTAGGTGATACTGCGCGATTGCACGAAAGCCCGGAAAAAAGACCAGGTAGACGGGCGGTACCGGATGTCGTCCACCGATCGTGTATAAGTGCAAACGCTCCATCGCCTAATAGGCTGGCTCACTGTGTCTGCGTCAAATTGGGTGGTTGTCAAAACTAGTTTGGCGGCTTTCCCGCTGTCAAGTTTTAGCAACACACGCAACTGTTGGAATTATCGCAACCTCGGATGCACTTTATGTGGCTGCCAAGCAATTCCTTCACTCGATGCAATTGGCGTGAAATATGTAAGCGACCCCCCGCATTAGACACAATGTGCTTTTCACAGCATTTGCAACTAATCTTAAAACCCATCGAGCCGCTGAGTCACATCGACAAGCACATCGCAATCGAGGTATACGGCCAACGCCTGCCGGAGGGCCTTCGTCTTGAGCAGCATCTCGTCGTACTCGTCGTCCGTGTCGGAGAGCGCCACGATGGCCCCGCCCGAGCCCATGCTCACGTGCTCCTTCATCACCACCGCCGTACGAATCACGATGTTCAAATCGGCCGCCCCGTCCAACGAAAGGTACCCAAGTGCACCTACGGCAATATTAACCTCTACCCCTTGAGCGATAATATCAACCGGAATACACCCCTCGAGGGTGGCGTTCGAGTTCACGAATAAGCTCCATCGTGCGCTGCTTGGGGGCGCCCGTCATCGACCCACCAGGAAACGTCGCCCTGACCGCGTCCAGCACACTCTTGCCCTGCCGCAGCTGCCCTCGCACCTAAGGACTGTTGATAGTTTTTGAAGCAAGAGCACAGCTCACCGTTGTTACGAGCTGGTGCACCGTAGCGTACGATTCGACCTGCATGAGCACCGGCACGTGGACACTGCCGATCTCGCACACGACACCAAAGTCGTTGCGCACCAAGTCGGTGATCATCATGTTTTCGGCGCGGTCCTTGACGCAGCTTGCGAGCTCGGTCGCGATGGCCCCGTCGGCCACCGCGTCGGTGTGGTCGCGCCGCCGCGTACCTTTGATGGGCTTGGACTCCATCTGCCCCGAGTGGTCAACTCGCAAGAAGCGCTCGGGCGATGACGAGCAGATAGCAAACGTAGGGAACTTGACAAATGCCGCGAATGGCGCGGGGTTGAGCTTGCGGAGCGTGAGGTAGAAAGCCAACGGGTCCGGTAGCGCGAGCGCGGCCACCAGTTGGTTGGTCAAGCACACCTCGTACGTTTCTCCGTCGTGGATGGCGTCGAGCACGGCGGCAATGTCCGCTTCGTACTGCAGTCGCGGCCGGGAGGGGTACATGGTCACGGGCGAGCCAGCTGATGCGGGCGACATTGGCACGGGGGCCGCGCCTCGCACCCGCGGAGCCATGGCAGCAAACCAGTCGCGCGTAACAAGCGTCGGTGTCGGAGCCTCGTCGATGGCGGCCAGGTACACGTCCTTCGTTACGTGGTCAAACACCACCATGCGATCGGCAAACAGAAAGGCGGCATCCGGCACCTTGGCGCCGGCGTTGGCCATGCGCTCCATGTGCGCGAGGATATGCGCGCTCTTCTTAGCGCCCTTGCAACCCAGGACCTCGTAGCCGAAGAAGCCCACAAAGCCACCGTGGAAGTCAAATGGTGCGTGTGGGGCTACGTGGAAGCGCGCGAGCTCTGCTTGCAAGTATTCAAAGAGCGGGGCCGCGGACGCCGATGCCGCGCCGTGGGCGTCGATGCCAAGCTCGTCGCTGAGTAGATCGTGCGTGACGCTAAAGCTCAGTGGCCCCGTGTCGTCGCCCATGTAAGAGAAGCGCTGGCCGTTGCTGCTGTCAAGCCAGAACGCATGCGCCGCTGACGCAAAGATGGATGCGAAGATAGCGGCGCTGTCCACGCCGCAAGGCCCGAGCGAGTGCACGTGCAGGTGGTAAGCAGGCGTCACGGTGTCGGCGGGCGGGACGTCGCGGCGGGCGGCGTGGACCGAGTGCTCCAGCGCGCACTTGGAGAAGGCATTGCCGGTGGTCAAGTCAGCAAAGTTCTGCAAAAGCTGGTACCCGAAGGCGCTGCAAACCGACTCGGGGTGGAACTGCACACCGTATTGTGGCCGGGTTGCGTGCTGCAGCGCCATGACGAGGCCGTCATTGGCCGTCGTCGCAAGCACTTTAAGACACTCCGGCACGGGCGCCGTCACTAGCAGCGAGTGGTAGCGCACGACATCGAAGGTCGGTGGCATGCCAAAGAATAGACCAGTGCCATTGGCGACGGCAATCGTGCTGGTGCGGCCGTGCATCACGTATGGCGCGTGGGAAACGCTACCGCCGTAGACGTGTGCAAGGCCCTGGTGGCCGAGGCACACACCGAGCACCGGGATGTCCGCCGGCGCCTCGAGCAACGCCGCGCGGCAGAGACCAAAGTCATCCTCCTTGGCCGGGTGCCCAGGGCCGGGCGAGAGCACGATGTTGAGCGCGACCCCGGTCGGCGCCTGCGCAACGAAATGCGCCCATGCCTGAGCCCAGCTCCCATTGAAGGCGTCGTTGCGGAGCACGATAGGCGGGAGGCCGTTCACTTGCGCGAGCATTTGGTACAAGTTGTACGTGTACGAGTCATAGTTGTCGAGGAGAAGCGACAGCACGGGCGGCCGTGGGCGCCCGGTGTGTGGTGCGACCATCGTGAAATGAATGCCATCCGGCCCGTCTAGCGGCAGCCAATGGCATCGCGCCAAGGCAACGGTCACTGCATGCCATTGGCTGCTTGAGGTACTTCAATCGCGAATTGAACTCGATGCCGTTCACCGCTCCACCCGAGTTGGTGTGGCCGACACCGACGCCGGTGGGGGCCTCCATCTTGATGTCGTGTAAGCTTCCGGCCGAATTCGCCAACTTGGGTGCACCCTAACGCTAGTCGCCGCTCACTTTGGTGATGAGTCATCAGGAGATGTGGCGCATCATCCATGGAAGGGTTGCGCACTCCTTTAGCTCGGCAAGAACTCAAGACCATGGAATATAATGGATGCTGATATTTCTACTAATACTTGACTCGTTTGGGCTTCTTCTTCTCTGCGGGAGCCGGCAGCTTCTCGGCCTCGTCCTTGGCTTTCTTTTCCTGGCGCTTGCGCACAAAAGAGCTCGGCAACGGAATGTCGGCGTCCCCCACGGCGTCGCGCTGACGGAGGCCGATGCGCACAAGCTCCACGTCGAAGAAGAGCGTCGAGTTGGGCGGGATCTTGTCGCCCTTGCCGGCGGCGCCGTACGCCAGCTCCGGGGGAATAGTGAGGTGGCGCTTGCCACTGGCGCGCATCGTAGCCATGCCCTCTTCCCAGCCAGCAATCACGGCACCGGCGCCGAACTTCATGGTGAGCATGCCCTTGCCGAAGGTGGCACCTCCCTTGCCGAGCGAGCCGCGGTAGCGCACCGTGAGCATCTGGCCTGGCAGAGGCAGCTTCCCGCGGCCGAGGCTGATATCTCGGAGCACGATGCCGGACGGTGTCGTGATCTCCGCCCCAGCTTGTGCCTCGTACTCGGCCGCAAGCACGTCGCGCTCTTCGATCGGCGCCACGAAAGCCTTTGGCGCCTCGGTCACGAGGAGTTTGAGGTCGTCGAGGGCCGCCAGTTTTTCCTGCTCCGCCTTCTTCTTCTCGCGCTTGTTGAGGTTGTCGTCCTTCTTGGGCGCCAACTTGGCCTTGGCTGCCGCCTTGACCTTGGATTCACCCTTGGTCTTGGGCTCAGTCTTGGCCTTCTTGGCAGGCGTCGGAGTGTCTGCCTCGTCATCGCTGTCGTCAAAGAGGGACTTCTTCTTGGGAGCGGGTAGAGCCTTCTCCTCGTCTTCATTGACTTCCTTCTCGGGAGTGGCGACATCAGCAGCGGTCAGCTCAGCAGGCCCATTCGCACCCTTCTTCTGCTGCTTCTTCTTGCGCTTGAGCGAGGCGCGGCTGAGGCCCTGAGGCTGCGGCTTGGGCTGCTCCTTGAGCAAGATGCCGTCCTCGAGTTTGTCCTTGGCGCTAATCATTTGGTGCAGGTTACCGTCGGAAGTCTTGTGCCACGGATGGTCGACGCCCCAAGTTTGATCCGGGCGGCCGTAGCCACCAACACGGACGCGCATGTCGGCGGCGAAGCGCCCAGTCATGGTGGCGTTCATGGATCGCACGCCCTTGTTGCTGGAGATCACATCTAGGTTGTCGGACTCATTGCCCTTGCGGTTGTCCTTGCGGCGCACGAGTACCATGCTTCCGATATGGAGGCAACTCGACCAACTCCGCTGTCGATTTGATTGGCAGGCAACCCATATCTAGCAAGGACCAATCATACTCGCACATTTCATTACGGCATTGTATGATTGGCAGTTATGTTAAGATTCATTTTGGCCAATCCAAAGCTGCGACGATTCGGAAGTCTGTGCGCATCCTGATTGTGTCCTGAGGTCTCCTGGACTATCCGACGCTCATGGGGAACGATGTAATCTTATGAATGAGTTCTACTCGAGTCGCCTCATATCGCACACCCAACACATTCATGAGCTATTTATTGATGTGATTTTAAGCTACGTGGGGCTTGTTGGTTGTGCCTAGCACCATTATGACGGGTTGTTGGTAAAAGTTTGCTTTCGCTGTTTCTGAGCAAATAAATTTTGGCAGCTAACCCCATTGCCGTCGATGGCGCAGGATTGCAACCAGCAAATCTACAACAGATACTCACAATCGCTTTTGCCCTACATTGGGCTGGAAGTTGTGCTATTCAATCCAACCGTTCGTTTACTGAATCAGGCTTAAAGCCCACCTTGCAAACGCTGCAAATACAGAGCCATCCACGCGAGAATTCGTGTTGGTACAGGAGGTAAATAAAAGAACGGTAGGGACCAACATGACGCGTTGAGAGCACGAAATATTGTTTTCTTGGTAATCGATTCTCTGTGCTGCATGGTGCACCGAGCGTTCCTTTTGGTTGTGCCAGAGGCTTCCGTCTCCAACTAGCCCTCCGTGCGCCATTGCATCGCCACTTAAAATGATGGCCAAATGTCTTACCTATTATTTGCTTCGCACCAGATACAAGTTCACAGTTGAAGTGACTCCATGAACCGGCGCCTGCTACCTCTCAAAACAAGTACATCGACAGAATATTATTGGGTTGAGGTTTATCCGAATGCGCTTCCGGAGTGGGAATTTGAGTCAACGTTCCATGATCGCGGGGCCGCCGCCGGTAGCGCTTTGGTCCGAGGACAAGCTCATACTTTGGTAGAGATGGGCGTACCTCGCAGGCTGCCCACTGCTGAAGATTCTTCTTTTCGTACTCCTCATGGAGATCCCGCACTCTACCTTGCGCGTGGACAGCATCGACGGCTCCTTCCACTGGAACTTTTCCGAGATCCAATGGCTCCTTGCCGTGGCAATGGCAGCAACCATTGCTTTTTACGCGCTTCAAGGAAGTGACCCAGGATATGTCACGGAAGGTACATCCGACACCAAACCAGAAACACTCCATGTACGTAGACATAGTGCGCGAGATGGCGATGGAGGGCGGGGGGCTCCTAGAAGACTGTGACGACGAGGCGAGTGGTAAGTCTATGTCCGCGCTAAAAGAGATGCATGGTGGTCAAAGACGAGGAGAAGCTAAAGCGAGAAATCGAGTACCGGAAGCGCAAGATCGTGCTGATGGAGCTGGCACTGGTTTCCTCGGATGCCTCATCCACTGATGGCGAGGCCAAGATAGCAACCACCACCATGGATTTTTGCACCGTATGCAGTTTGCAACCTGTAGGGATTTCGTTCCCTTCGCCACTGACTGACGCTAACAGCCTCTGCGATCCTACCACTGCGCGTACTGCAACAAATGCGTCGCAACGTTCGACCACCACTGCTTCTTCATCGGCACTTGCATCGGCGAGCGCAACCACTGTCGCTTCTGGTGGTTCATTCTCTTATCGTGCATCGAAGTGTCGACATGCCTTGGCATCGTACGCCAAACGTTCCACCGATGCGCTCACCGCCAGATAGATCCATTCAGGTTTTCGGAGCGAAGGGTCCCTCAAGCTCTGGCTCAAGAGCAACGGCATGGCACTTGCCGCCGCAATGTTCTTTTGGGTGAGTCACACGAAGACTGTACGTGGCCAATCTCTATAGACTAGTTTTTCGCGCTTCTCACCTACAGTCTCTGCGGCTTCCACAGTTTGCCTCGTTGGCCTCTCGCCCCGGGCTCATTGCTGCTGTAGCCTTCTTGATGCTGACCAACTCGACGACTCGAGAGCTCGGTAAAGGCCCTGAGAAACTCAAATACTTGCACGGCACGCGCGAGTGCGACCTTCCGTTCAGCCACGTACGTTGTGCCCACGGGCTCGGCCGACGCTCTCTCTCCACAGGGTGTGTGCGGCAACCTCCGCGCCTTCTGCTGCCTTCGGCCCGGCTGGTGCAAGGCCGACTGGGCGCCCCACACATGGAAGCCTGTGGGGTACGTGGCGTCGACGGCAGCAGCTCTGACACCTCTGCTAGCAAAATCGACCGCGACTCGGACAATATCTGGGACAACCTCTGGGAAAACAAGTACTACAGCTGCTGCTAGCATCACAAAACTGCACGGCCAGCGACCTCTCATCGGAGTTGCTCGGGCGTGGTCGTACGTAGACCTCCCTGTGAGCCTTGTCTTGGACGTGTAAAACTCTCAAGGGCAGTCGATTAGTCGAAGGTGTTTAGTTGTTTGTCGGCTCATGAAGGAGCGACGGATTGTAGTCGATTGATTTAGTCTAGTTGATGGCTTTAGTCGATGGAATCAGTAGATTGGATCAGTAGATGGATCGAGTTGACAGAATGAGTCCTTTGATTTAGTCGGTGAGTGATTTAGTCGGTGGGGAGTTAGTTGATGTGAGTTAGTCGATGGCCCAAGGACGACAAGATCCGCATTCGAAATTCCAAAGATCGCCGGCATGGAGAACGCGCTCGCGGACGAAAATGATACGTGGCGGAAGCACTACCTCAAGGAGATTCAGACGAACCGGGACCTGACGAGGCAGCTCAAGGTGTGGGCCACGGTTGGTCGGAGCTCACAGTTCCTAGGAGCTGAACCATAAGCTCGAGCTCGAGCGTGAGAAGAACGCCGCGTTTGATCGCCTCGCGGTGGAGCCGCAGGTACGACTTGTTTGCTTGCACTGTAGATTAAACTCAAGAGTTAGGTGAATGACGACGCGGCCAAACCATGCGATGCTTGCATCGTGTTGCAGCGGGAGCTCGACATCCTCCGCGCCCGGCATGCCGCGCTTGCGGAGCGCTACAAAATGCTGGAACGAGATTTTGCCCAGTCTCGATCCAGCACGAAGCAAGCACCGCCGCCTCCATTGCTGCTTCCTGTCGCGCCAGTGGCCACGAAATCGACAGATGCATCGAAAACCAAGCGCCCGTCGTCGTCCGCAGATATCGATTCGGCGTGCCAGAGGTTTGCCGTCGTCTCCCTTTGCCCGGGTCACCATCTCTTTCTAGCGTTTTCAACCAAAACAACAACACACCCCATGTGATGCAGGCCGCGGCCTTGGAGCCCGCCACAGGAAAGAATCTCTTCCAGTACGGCCTTCTCTTTGGCTACGCCGCTGTCGACGAGTTCCACGAAACCGCGGCTTTCAAACGCTGCCGGAGCGTCCCTGAGAGCGGTCGCCACGCGCCACCGGCACCGCGGCATCAAATCTCCTCTGCCAACCTTAAGTCGCCCACCTCGTCGCTGTGGCCCTTCGGCAAGATCAAGCCTCCGGAGGCAAAACGGGTGACCCATGCCCCCAAGGTCACCCGCATTCCTCACGGCGTATCCAACGCCGCCCATAGGTCATGAGCGCATTTCCCTCGCCTTTACCGGCTGCCGCGAGCGATATCGCGGGGCTCATGGAGCTCTGCTTCCCGCATGGCGAGGCAAGCCCGTCGCATTGGGGCCCCGAGACCGCGGCGCTGCTGCACCGGACGGAGGCTTCGTTCGTGCTGAGGCTATCGGGCCAGCAACTGGCAGGTCCTACAGTCTGCCCTTGGTGTCAGCGCCGTCCGTAGGTGCAGTACGCGATGTGCGTCACAACGACGACGGCGAACGACGAAGGTGCGCCGGTGCAGCGCTGTTTCTGCCTCGTGAGCATGCACCCGTTTTTCAGCCTCTTTTTCAAAATCCTCCACGGAATCATCGCGCTCTGCAACGTCCAACGCGGCGCGTCCGGTGCATCTATCGCTCCTGCTACCCGGGGCTAGCGCATACGTAGACGTCTTCGAAGACGTCCTCGGGCGGCTCCACGCCACACCGGTGCCGGCAATGGGCGGCTGGTCGTGCTTCCGCCTCGAGGCCTCGTACCCGCTGCTCACGTTCCACCGTCCACACAGCCGCGACGCCGCAAGCCAGCACCGGCAGTTCGTCCTCGAGTGGACGTCTGCCGTGCTCTTCTCCAAGGTGTCGCTCGACCATCTCCTTGTGGTGCTGGGCCTTCTCAGCTGCGAAACCAAGCTCGTGGTGCTCGCTCCCGACCCAACTGTCGTCACGTCCTGCGTCCTCGCGCTTGCCGCCCTGCTCGCGCCACTGCAATGGGTGCCTAGGCCAGCTCTGCAGACCTCACCCCAGACGTAGGCCGGTGCCCTCTTGACGCTCATTCCGCACCGCCTCGACGAGCTCCTGGATGCCCCAGTGCCTGTGCTTGCGGGCCAAGTCCTCGGCGCCGACGATGCCGTGCGGCCGCTGCCCAACGTCGTCCAACTCGTCGTCGAGCGTAACGCTGTGCTTCTGCATGCAGACGACTTGCCCCGGCTGCACGAGACCAAGTGGCCAGCGAGCGATCAACTCCGGCACGAACTGCGCGCGGCAGCCGATAAGCTTTTTGGCCAGCGGCTGACCCCGCAAAGCATTGAGCGGGACCAGGTTGAGGCCTGCGAGCTACTCTCAGGTGCCATCCACGCACATCTCGAGGCCTTGGTCACCGCCGAAGCCACTGGGCCCTTCTTCGACCGCTTCCGGGCCACGCAGATGTTTGCGGACCTTGCAGGCGACACCGCGCCTGATGATGACGGCGACAACGACGGAAGTGCCTCCGACTGCGACGGCGACGCCATCTTGTACGATGCCTAAAGCGCCAATAGACGCCATCTGAGCTTCACGAGACATGACGCGTGCAATTGAGCACACGATTGCATCGCGGGCGCTGGCCGTCGTTGCTGTCCCTGGCGTCGGTGGCATCCGGTGCATAACGGTGGCGTCGGTGCCATCGGAGGAGGCGTCGGGGCATCAGCGGTGACAGTCCCCAGGCCAGCCGTGGCTGAGCTCGGCAGCGGTGCTGCCACGTATGGGGTGTATTATATTGCGCCGACTGCCGCCTGTCCCAATGCATTTTAAAAACACAAAGAAGGAATATGTATGGAAGATTAAATGTCATAAAATAAAATACAGGCGATTCTGTTGGGCAACTATAAATACCGGCTTTTTGGGTGAAATAAAATGGCTCGTGTTCATTGACACGAGGCAAAATGACTGGCGTTTGTATGGATGGGCGGTGTCGAGTGGTTTAAAAATTGGAATAAAAATGCGCCTGGAAGATTTCGTCATTTCGCCATCATGGTCGGGCTGGCGCTACGCAACCCCTTTGGCCGCCGGACGCGGTCAGCGAGCCTGCCCGAGGACGACAACCAGCTGCTCAAGCCGAGCGAGCTACCGCCAAAGCGGCTCAGCAGCACCATCGTGGAGCAGGTGCCCAAGCACGCAAAGCTCGCACCACCGCAAACGCCCGAGGAAGAGGCCCATCCTGCTCCGACCAAGAAAACACCCATGAGCCTCAAGGCTGCCTTCGCATCAACGTCTGGGTACATGTATAAAAAGCTATCCTTTCGTCCAACCCCCGATAAAGCGCACGAAGGGGATGAGCAGGACTGGTACCTATCGTACATTGCTCAAGATGCAGAGCTGGAGTTTCGTCCGTAGGGAAAGCGAGCCTGCCGACAGCATCTTTGCGCCGGGCACGGTGGTTGCGACCAAGTATGGCACTGCAGTAGTCCTGGAGTACCGGCCACACGACCACTTTTACGTCGTCAAGACCTTTTGGCACGCCACTGCCTTCTTCAACGCCGAGACCGTCGTGCGTGAAGTAGTGTGCATGATCGGCGACCGCGTCAAGACGCGCTGGGGCATGGCTACGGTCGAGAACTACTACTTGGACGACGACATGTACGGCATCGCGCTCGACTGGCGCTGGGACGATGACCACGTGTGGCGCATGAAGGCCACCACCAAGATGTTCACCCTCGTTGCCAAGAACCCAAAGTCCCGGGCACAGATCACCAAGGAGCTGATGCAAAAGACAGCGGCCGTCGGCTACTCGTCTCTGCGCACCTCAACGTCGTCCCTGCGCTCGTCCACCTCGAGCAGCTACTCATCGCTGGTGACCAAAATGGCCTCCATCAGGTACCTTTCGCACCGCACCTTAAGCTCATGCATTCCAGCACCACGATTGCACCGAGCCCTAAGCCCCAGCAAGACGTCAAGCCGCGCGTGGCCGTCTGGACTCCTTACGGCGAAGGGCGCGTACTTGGCGTTCGCGCCGCCGACGGTATGGCCAAGGTCAAGCTTCGCGCCGGCGCTGTCGCTTATATGCTGGCCACATCCCTCGAGCCGCTGCCGTACGGAACCACGGACTTTGTTGCCACAATCTTTGGCGACGGCTACGTGAGCAGCTATCGCCATTCCGATACAATGTACACAGTCGTCGTGGGCTCGCCCGGCATCACGCTCTTCACGTGCAATATCACTTCACTGCTGCCACCGGCGACGCCACCGGTGGCCGCGCCCACCGTCGCGGCCTCGTTGCTCAAAGCGTTGCCCAAGGTGCCGTTTTCGGCGCCCAAGATGTTCCAGAGCCTGCCCGCTGGGCTGCCCGCCAGCCTTCCGTCGGCTCGCAAGGACAAGTACGTTGTCGGCGACCGACTCCGCAGCAAGTTTGGCACCGCCACCATCATGTTCCATCGTGCGGACGACGATGTCTTTGGCTGCGCACTGGACTCAGCACCGTCCATGCTGTTCGTGCCTGGGGCCAATATGGATAGTGTATTTACTGACGCGCTCAACCCGACCAAGATGACGGCACTGTTGCAAATGACGTTCCAGGCGACCAAGTCGCTGCAGACGTCGACGGTTCAGTCGGCAACGGTGCTGCAGAAGACTGTCAAAGACAAATGGGAGGCGTCGCTAAAGAAAAGGTAGCTAAGACCGGTGGGTGGGCATCACAGTGGCTTCTAGGCCCAAGTTCGCCGTGGACGATCGTGTGCTCTGCGGTGCATTTGGCTCGGGCTTTGTGCTCGACGCGCGGCCCGACGGCGGCTCCTACGTCTACCATGTCAAACTTCGCAAACTCGGCATCGAGGGCCACTTCCACGAGAGCGCGCTGCGCCACTTTCCTTACGACCGCGCGACGCACGTGATCGTCGGCGAGAAGCACGTATCGGTGCCCATGGAAGCGTACCAGGAGCAGTACAAGAAGTCGCGCTCGGAGATCATCAAAGATTCGATGGCTGCCAACAAACGCTCGCACAAATCCGTTTTCCATATCTAAGTCTACATAACTATTGACGCCTGTTTGTGGTGGCCCTGCCCGCCTTCGCATTGCCGGGTCACACGCGAGGCGACGTCGATGGACAGGACGGACTCCGATAGACAATTGCACATGCACAAGTTATGTCGTGTGGCCGACGACTTTGTAGCACTCCTTGATGAGTGCGCTTTGGCGGCTGTTGAGCCCGATGTACCGCGAAACTGGGAACCGTTCGTCTCGGTCGGCAAAGCCTACGTCGCCAGGGTCAGAGAGTGTCGCTACCGAGCGTGGGTACCGCGCTTGCCGTGTGGCGGGCAGGAGAAGATCTTGAGCGACGGCTGCTTGGGAGGCGGCTCCACAAACTGGTTGTACATGGTGGTGGGGTGGCCCTTGCGAGCACGCATGGCATCTTTCCACTGCAGCTTCCAGAAGTCGTCGCGGTTGTCGATGGCCGCTGGGACGATGTGGTCGAAGCGGTCCTTCTTGGGCACATGACCGCTCTGGTTGCTCGCGGCGGAGACGACAGACACGGCGTTGAGTCCTGAGCCCATCGAGTTGTACTGCGCACTCAGCCGCTCCGAGAGGTCCCGTGTCAGCACCTTGTACTTGTGCAGTTCGATCCGCAGCGCTTCTTTCTCCACAGTGGCTTCGTGCAACGCCACATCCTTAAGCTCGAGCGTCTACAAGCTAGTGAGAACGGACCAGTAGACGCGGCGGACAAAGGCCAGGTCGCGCAGCTTCCGCTCCATGGAGGCCTGTTGTGTCTCGTCGGCAACCGCCTGCGACCGCTCTGACTGCGTCTTGCTCTCGTACTCGTGCAATGTGCGGTACGCCGCTTGCAGCTCTTTCCGCTGCTGCTCGAGGTGCCGCCGCAGCAGGTCGATGGTCTCCGACATCACGAGCACCTGCTGGTCGGCCTCCGACGCACCGTGCGCGAGGTCCAGCTCCATCTCGTCCAGGTCCGGGTCGAGCTCCAGCCGCTGGTTCAGAGACAGTTCCGGCGTCTTGTCGAACAGCGCCGCGTGCAGAGACCGAGCCATCGTTCCAAGTCCGTTTTTGACGTCTCTGGAAAAGCCGCACACGTAACTGATTTCGACTAAATGACTAACTAAACGAACTGCACATTCACTGAAGATGCCGATGGCACCTTGGCGACATCCACGGATGGCAAGACGGGCTGGTGTATTCACAACATGTTCGTTAGTCAGCGTACCGCCGCGCGCGCTGAAAAGGACTTGCGGCGCGAGGCTTAAAAAGGCTCCACGAGCTGCAGAGTAATGCAGTGAGGGGACATTCAAGGTCTTTGCGGACTCCGCGGCATAGCTGGGACCTCAGAACCGCCGGATCTGCTTTGTCTCAAGCTCTTGAAGTTTCTTCGCCGCGAGTTGTCGCTCTCGTTCGTCTTCCTCATCTCTCGATCGCGCAGTGCTCTTCATTATGCGGCCGAGAACTGAGGCGTTTGGCGCAAGGAGCCGGCGCGTCCGGGGCGCGTCTGCTGCACCATCGTCACGCCGCCTATGATCATTGGTTCTCGATGGGCGAGCCTCTCTTCGTCGTCTTGGCGGCTCCGGACTTCGTGATCTGGATTTAGATCGAGACCTGCTGCGTGGGTTTCGGCGACGATGGTCTCGCCGCACATGCCTTTCTCTGCTTTGGCTACGGCCCTGGCTTCGGTTGTGGCTTCGGCTTCGTCGTTGAGCGGACCGACGTCCACCACGGTCGTTGTCGGCCCGTCGGCTCTGCGGACTTGTGCTCCGCTGCGCCATGCGCCTCGTTTCAAGGCTTGGTTATTTTATTACGCCTCCTCTTATTTGGTTTGTCTATACCATCCACTGAAAGGAATAGAATTTTCACTCTTGCCCCTGATTGGTGCGCTTCTCTAGCGTATTAGGTTCAATCGCAGGACGTCGTACTGCAGCACAACTTATCAAGCAAATAAACTTAATACTTATACTCTAGCATATAAAAACATAGATTAAAACTTATGTTTTAGTATAAAGAGACAAATTGTTTGACTTAAAGCGGAACGAGCGATAAAATGGCGAGCTTGATATATTGGGACGACCACTTTCTTTCTTAGCGCCAGACGATGCGACGCGGAAGCCTCCGTCAGATCGCGGCTGCCGTCCTTCTTGCGGCGCCTGCGGCCTTTGCATCCATATACCCCGTCACGAACGAGCTCTATGTAGAGGCCCATGGCGAAGCGAAGGCTGATCCGCTCTACTTCCCGTACCAGCGCGCTGAGAAAATGTTTGGAACGAACCAGGGCCCTATCCTCGGCGAGCAAGGTTCGTCGTTCGTGGAGGTAGGTCTTTGATCGTGATGCAGCGTTTTATGAATACGTATAGCTTGCGCTTCATGGGGCCAATGTGACCACGGCCATGGACGGCTGGCGTGTTGTCGTGTTCCACTACCAGGCAAACGACCTCCAAACTCTTGCGGACGCCGAGGGCAATCTTGCCCTCTTTGCATGTTCGATGGAAGACACTGACTTTGAGATGGATGGTGTGAGCCACTTTTCTCGCCACGACTACACCATCGCGAACGAATCCCTGGCAGTTGCGACCAAGTACGCCGTAAACTCCAGTGGGTGGGTCGATTCGGTCGTCTTCGTCTGCCCCAAAGGCGGCCGCCAAGATGCTTTGCAGTTTACAGGCTCACTCACTGTTCGCAACCCGTACGGGCTCCTCCCCGCCGTGTTTTACGGCCTCCTGCCTTTCAGGTTTGTCTCCCCTTGCGCCTCCCGAAGGGGCTCATCACATGCGCAGTGGGTTCCTCTCACTCGGATACCTGGTGCTTGCAGTGTTCTTCGCTTGCCTTCTCTGCTACCACCGCAAGCAAGCGATCGCGCTCCAGTACGGCATCTTCTGCGTCCTTGTCCTCGGCACAGGTACACGCCTGACAGCACACGCTTGCTGATCGCTCGCAGCTTCGAGTGCTGTGTGGTTTGTGGCCTTGTACCAAATGAACACAACCGGCGCGCCGTTCAGCTGGCCACTACCGCCACTCTACATTGCCGCCGTCGCGAGCGACGTTGGCATGCGCACGTTCGCGCGCATTATTCTCCTTGTCGTCTGCCTTGGGTATGCGTCCATTCGCAACCGGTGTTTAGAGTCTGCTGTAGCTACGGCATCGTGCGCGACCGCCTCCCAGGGCTCGATAAGGTGCTCATCGTCGTCATGTCCATCGCGTACTTTGGCACGGGCGTTGCGGACGACCTCATCCGCGAGGCGTCGGCCGATCGGGGCAGCGGCCTCCATCGCCGCACACCGTCGATCTGGGCGTTGCTACAGCTCGGGTGTAACCTCGTGTTTGTGCTCTGGATCTACCTGTCGCTCGAAACGATCCTCAAAGACCTTCGCGCGGCCAAGCAGTTTGCCAAACTCAAGATGTACGTAGCCCTCGCGTGGAGTCTCGCAGGCTTTGTGTTCTTCTTTACGGGCCTTACCGCCATCGCCGTCTCGAGGTACGTGTACCCTCCGTCGCTCGCTGACACCGCTAGTAGCCGCCTGGGGCTGTTTGAATGGCACATTGAGTGGGAATGGATGCAGCTAGTGGCTTGGCCCGTGCTCAATTTCATCGTCTCGGCCGCCATGTGTGTCATCTGGCGCCCGACGGCGCGGTCGTCGCAGTTCGCCTTCTCGACGCAGCTTTCGATGAATGATGAAGACGAGGACAAGGCTGCAGTCGCTAACGTCTCCCCGAGATTCACCATCGGCGAGGACGACGACGATGAGGCACCTGCCAGAACGGTGCACACAGCTCAAGTTTAAGCGAGAATAGACGTCCATGTGCACGCTGGCAGCGCTCTTGGCCGGCTTGTATCGCCACAGCTGCATGTCAGGTCTGGTCATGCTTCAGTCGTACCTCTCAGACAACAGACTTGAGCGTCGCTAAGAATCTCGAGACAGCTCTCAAATGCAATTTGAAGAATCGTACAAATATAAAGTAGTGGGTGCTCTATTAACGATTGCGGGCGGGCCGACGACGTATCTACAAGGCATGGCTGTCTGGCCGCCAGAGGCGCTCAGGCGTGTGGGACGGCGGAGAGGGCAGTCCAGTACCGGCTGAAGTCCCAGCTCCAAGTGAAGGCACCGCCGTACTCCTGCAGGAGGTACTTGGGCTGCACGAAGAGGCGAACGTCGGTGTTGTTGCCCGAGAACTGTTTCTTCTTGGCCTCGAGCGCATCGGGTGATAGGTCGTCTGGGATGGGCCCAGCCGTGGCCATGTGCGCCGTTTTGGCGAGCTTGAGCTTGGCCATCGTCACATGGTCGATGAAAGGAGACAGTAGCTTGAGCGCGACGGAGAAGTACCAGCCGGCATTGACCATCAGACACATCCCGAGGCGCTAGCGGTCGCAGATGAGCTCGCTGCAGCCACGGCTTCCTTACCTCGGGGTAGTGCGTGGACATTGTGTGGAGGAACTCGCGGGCGACGCCAAAGGGCACCGAGTTATGGCGGTTGATGTGCTAAGCACGAGCTAAGTACATTGTTCGAAAGGTAGTCGGACAAACCTCATAGTCGATAACGATGACGACCGATTCGCGACCGGGCTGCATGAGGGCGATGGCCTTCTCCATGTTGTAGCATGTGAAGCGGAGCTGGCGGTCGTGGGTTTTGGTGTTCTCCTTGTCCGGACGCATGTACCAGACGGGCCGCCCGTCGCGTGAAAAGCCACTCAAAAAGCTCTTGCCGGTCTCGGCCTCCGGGGCAACTTCGTCCGCTGTGATTTTGTCGGGTGCGTACTCGTAGCGCCACTTGAGCGTCACGGCGAGCCGATCAATCGTTTGGTCGAAATGAAACTTGGTCGCCTACGTGCCATGTTACATCGGCAGCTATACATTTGCAGGTGCTACCTTGAGATAACGCACGAGGCATCGAGCGTCGCACCAGGCCAAGAGTTCCAAGTTGCGGGCCTCGTCGGTCGCGTTGCCCGTGGCCTTGGCAACGAAGGCGAGGTCAACCTTAGCCTGCAGCTTCTTCAGCATTTCGGCGTGGTCGGCGGAGATGTCATGCACAGGCCAGTTGGCCGGCGCCGGCGCAAACGCGTCGCCAGGAAGGAGCTCGAACACGGGCACGTTCACAGCCATGGCAAATCTAGAAATGGACAGGCAATTTTGGCACGTTATCCGTATGAAGACCTATTGTCAGCATTTGATTGGCGCTCTAACCGGATAGAGGAGTATAAAACAAGTTTATGAGCAGGAGTTACCTCAGTAAACCACGATGCTGCGACAAGCGCAGTGGGTGGCGGATCTTGCCTCAACCGGACAACACAACGCCAGCCCCAGCACGCATCTCGATCCGAGCCCACAGATCGCCTCGTCCAAATCGGTCAATAAGCAAACTCAACCTTTCGGCTTCAGATACTTGGAGTTCGTTAATCCCTCCGTTGAGTCGTCACGTCAACTTTCAACACTCTCCAAAACGGAAATGAGTGTTTTAGCCAGTAGGAACGCAGGAAATTATAGCCAATCCAAAGCGATAACCATTTGAAAATCCACCAATCAACACCGAGAAAAAACGACGCCAATCAAAGTAATTCCAGCCAATCAGCCGAAGTGTGCCCACCAAGGCGACCAATCACAGCGCGGCCAAGATGCCGATCATTTTCAGTGCGACGCGCCGACGAGGACCCAGTGCCACGCTGGGCGAACTGGGGCCGCGCCGATGCCTTGGCTCCATCTAGACGCAGGAGCGAGCGGGTGTGAGAGAACCATGCTTGAGGCACGCTTAGCAAGTCTGTGGCACATCCGCACCGCAGCTGGCTGCTGTGCAAACAAGTAGCCGCGTCCACTCGCCGTGCCATGGCGCTGAGCGCGACCAGTTCGCACGAGGAAGGGTAGCTTGCCGTCTTGTTCCAAGCAGCGCGATACAAAGACACGGCCTGATCCCCCCACAACCAGTCAAACAAGACTCAACGACCACCTCTCACCCCGGTATCAAACAAAACGCTCCCGGCTGCATGGTGCTATCAGCGCCGAGCGCTTTGCTGCACACCGAGTACCGTTCCAAAATTTACTTCGTCGCCAAATGACTCACCTGCGCATCACCCCGGCAGCTTCTCCCCGCTGCGGAAAATACTGTACAAGTAGCCTTCGCCACCTCGACCTTTTCCGGTGTCGTGGCACGGCGCCTTGGACCGCCTCGCCTTGGCTCGTTGCGCTGCACCTGCTCGATACGGTACATCTACCGAGAGACGCTGCGTTTGACGTGGTCTCCATCGTCTCCCATGGCCAGCACCACCTCCAGTTCCAAACCAACTGCAAACTGACCAGTTTCTGCGCCTGGCGATCTTGATTCCGAAATGGTGTGATAGATACTTGGGTTAAAACCCGTGATACTAGAGTCAAGTGCACCCATTCATTGGCAGCATCTCGGGCACCGAGCCACTTTCGCATTCACCATGCACCCGACCGCCACCACACGCCTCGTGCCTCGCCCGGCGCCGACGCCCTCGACGTCGCACCGGCGCCGCGTTGTCGCCGCCGTGGCCTCTGCCGCACTCTTTGGTGGCGCCTACGTCACCACGGAAGCGCTCGTGCCGGCGTGGCTGAGCGGCGACGTCGGGCCTGTGCCGTTTGTCGTGCCGGCCGCCTGCGCCTTTGAGAACGGCGATCGTATCGCGCTACAAGCCGACGCCGGCACCTACGTCAGCGTCGCCAACACCACAGCCACGGTTCTGGCGCCCGACGTAGCGGCCGCGGCCACGTGGAAGGTATTCAACACAGGGCGACGGGGCACGCTGGCGCTGCAGGCCGCCTCGGGCAAGTTCCTCGCGCGCTGCCGCAACACGCCGGCGGCCATCGTCGACGTCGACCACTGGTCCGAAGGCGCGTACGCACAGTGGACGTGCGTGCTGGCGGAGGACGGCCGCATCGCGCTGCAAGCCGACACGGGAAAGTTCCTTGAGCGTGACAGCGGCGCGCCGCGGGTCCGTGCCGACAGCTGGCGCGATGCTGCCGCGCAGTGGGCTGTCGACCGCTTGCCGGTTTCACCAGCGTGCGCCTTTGAGGACGGCGCAAAGGTGGGCCTCCAGGCAGATGTCGGGCGCTTCATGGCTCGCTGTGACGACTGCATCCCCGAGGCCGACGCCGTGTTTGCCCACGCCGATGCCACGGCACCCGAGGCGCTGTGGACGGTGTACAATACCGGCACTGGCAAGCTCATGTTCGCGGCCGACAACAGCAAGTTTCTCAACCGTGAGTACAAGCTTGTACCAGACGCCACGGTTGTCGACCAAGCGTTCACGCGCCTCACGGAGCCGCGGCCGTGGGCCGAGTTCACGTGTGTCGACTTGGGCAACGGCAAGATTGCGCTGGAGGCGGACACAGGCAAGTTCGTGAACCGCTGTGCCAACTGCTTGCCGCACTCTGTCGTTGCCGACAGCGTCGCCATGAACGCGGTCGACGCCCGCGCCGACACTACCGCGCAGTGGTCCGTCGTTCGCCACACCTAAGCGGTTCCATCGCGTGCTTCCGCTGTGTACAGGAGGAATCCACATGTATAATTTAATCCAATGCAAAGTGCCCTTGACCTAAGTTCTCATGAGCACCCTTGGCAATCGCAAGGCGCGCCTACCATCGGTGATGGCCACGCGAAGCTTGGCTGCCAACACCATGTCGGTCGAGTAGCGTGGCAGCTTGAGGTACTTTTGGCACGTGTTGCAGGACGGCAGTGCGTCGTCTATCGTGCCATCAGCAGGCGACCGACCCGCGCCGAACGCACCCGAGGCCCCCGCCGCTGGCACCACCGTCAGAGCCAGCGCGGACCAACCCGCGAGGGGCAGGCACGGACTGCCCGTGACAAATGTTAAAAACGCTGAGCGCTCGGCCGCCGAGAAACCCACCAAAGCCGCAACGAGCCACTGAATGGGGAGGGACTCCCACGTGTAGCCGGAGCGGCAGAAAAGGCCACTGCACCCTTGTCAGCGCCCGTAGAGTCTGGTAGCGTTGGTGTACCTCTGTAGGTCTTCTCGCGTCCACGGTGCGTCACGGTGGAGCAGCATCTACAGGCGGCTTACAGCGAAAGCACAGGAGCTCGGTAGAGGACCTGCCACTCGTCCACGGTGAAGTAGCGCCACGTCGAGACAGGCAGGCACGAGGCAAAGCCGCGGCGGAGTGCCGCCACCGACCCTTCGATGCTTGTCTGCAGCACGTGCTCCCGGACAAGCCCGATGTATTCGTCGCGTGTGGCTGCGGTCACTGGGCGGTCGCAGCCGCCGGCGCAGAGTGGGTACTTGTCGTTGCCCGGCAAGTTGAAGTAGAGCCCCAGGGCCTCCACGTCCTACGCCAATCCTTGAGGTCCGAGTTCATCGACGCTGCCGCACCTCTGCTTGGGCCACGAGCGCGAGCGATCGGTGCAGCGACGCGTCCACGGCGCGCATGTCGTCCCATTCGAGCGCGCGGCCCTGCAGTAGCTTGATGAGCGCCGGCGCCAGCCGGACACTCATGTTGTAGCCGTCCTACATTAAGGGTCGGAGGCAAGCGGCGGGCACTAACGCGTACCAGAAAGGCCCGGCCTAACGCGTGCCCGAGCGTGGCAAGCAGAGCCATCTTGGCCGTGTCCGTAGCCAGCAACGGCGCAGGAAAGAGAGGCGCGTCGACGTCGCGCCAGAGCCCGAGACCCGGTGCGGCAATTGCCCGAGAGAGCAACCTACGCCCCGCGCATAAACCTTTGAGCCACTTGGGTGGCGCACGTGTAAAACTCGGTCGTCGGGCCCACGCCGTGGCCGGCTTCGCCCTCGTAGGCCACATAAAGCACCGTCGTTGGGGGCACCGTCTTCCAGGAAGTCTCCGCCAGCAGCGCATCGCGGGCGAGAATCACTGTCGTGCGGCCGCCAAGCGCCTCGCTGCACAACCATGAGTGCCAACCATTTGGGAAATGCTACCGGGTATGCCGCACGGCCTTGGAGCCGAGGAAGAAGTCGCTACGCATCGACAGCGGGACGCTCTCGGGCTGCGCTTGAACCAGCGCCGCCATCGTGGCCGGCACCGCACGGCACATGAGGCGCCACTCCTCGCGGGCCATGGCGCCAAAGGCCTGCGTGAGGCGGGGCATTGGCTTGCCGGTTCCAGATGCAAAGCACGCCCACTGCGACGGTGGCCGCGGCGCCGGCTCGATGTGCAGTTCGTACAGCGCAACGGGGTTCGTCGTCGTTGCCAACGCAGCGGCCAACACAAGGTCGGCACCCGTAAACGCTTGGCCCCAAGCCAAAACCCACACGTCGTCGGTGGCAACGTCCGGCACGTCGAGCACGTCGAGCGTCGCATCGCATGCGAAAGCAGTTGTCTTGGCGGCAGCACCGGCGTGGCTCAATGCTGCGCGTGCCACGTGGTGGAGAGGCAAGAGCGGGTGGGCCAAGACGTCGACGCTTGCACCGTCGGGCCGCCACACGCGCAGCGGCAGCGGTGTCCGCTCCCACTGTCCCCCGAGAGGCGCACTCGTAAACTCGGCTGCGAAGTGTCGGGCATCGATCGTAGCACGCACAGACGGCAGAATACTCGCGAAAGCTGCGGCCGGCATTGTTGCCACCCAGTCGAGCCAGCCGCTGGCCGAGCATTCAAATAGCGTCGGGGGTTCCGAGGCGCAGGCCGCCGCAATGGCGTCGTACAGCATTTTGTGGCGGTGGGTGTCGTTTTCAGCGCGGAGCTGCTTGACGAGAGACACGAGCGCGTGCGATGGGTTGCCCTGATGAAGGCCGTGTCGGCGAAGAAGCGCCGCACCGTCAGCGGCCCCAAGTCCGCACCGGGCCGCGAGGCCATCGATTTGATCTCGAACCCAGTCGTCGTGGCGGCCAGTAGCTTGCACGAGGGCCAGAAGACTAGCCACACGAGCCCAGCCGTCGCGGTCGTCGGGCAGTAGGAGCTGCGCATAGAGCGGGATCCCATCCACAAGCGCGAGTTCCTGAGCCTCGACCTCCAGAAAGTGCGCGATGGGGGCGGCAAAGACCGGTGCAAGCTCAGCGGCCAGTGGCGGGCCATCGGCGGTGGCAGTTGGCGCGGCTTCGGCGGAAACCACGAGCTCATACCGTAGCTTGCGCACGAGCCAGCCCTGCTGCTGCTGCTCAAAATGACTTGCGATGCGCGGGGCCCCGCAGACGCCGCAGAAGACGTGGTCCATCGGCTGCAACATCGTGCACTCCCCGCACGACCACTCGGGCGTGTACGGAGGACGAGATACGAGCTCGCTGTCGTGCAGGGCGGCGACCTTGCTCAGGAGAGCAACTGCTGCGGCCTTTAGATCGTAGTACTCCATGTCTGTCTCGGCGGGTGTCGACGTGGTCATCAGGCAATGCGTCGAGAGTAGCGTCGACCATGTGAGCAGCATGGAATGGGAGAACGCACCCGCGACGTACGCGAGGAAGCCGAGGAGCGCGCGTTGCCGGGCGCGGGGCCACTGGGGGAAGTGCGCTGCCCATGCAGAGAGCACCGACGTATCGTGAGCGTAGGCCGCAACGTAGCTGAGATCGTGCACCAGAACGAGCATAAGCGCATCAGTCGTCCATTGGAAAGCGAGGTCGGAGATCGCTGGCTCCGGGTCGTCGAGGAACGGCACGACGAGGTCGGCCATCGCGAGGAGAGCAACGGCGTGCTCTTGCGACGAGGGGACGTTCGCCGCGCGCAAAGCAAGCTCGAGCGCGCGCTTCTTAGTGGAGAGGTGGCTGGCGGTGGTGATCGTCGTGAGGAAGTGGTAGGCAGAACCCGAGGCAAGGAACCATGTCGGACGGTCCCGAGCCACCGCACGAGACCAACGAAGCGCTTGTTCGATCGTATCCAGGTCGTGAAGACTCATTGCTGCGTAGATAACCGTCTGGACCACGTGCTCGTTCAACGAACCGTCCATGGCAAAGGCCGGGTCCGTGTCAAAGAGCGCATTCATGGCCCTAAGAACTAGCAGCATCGTTGTGGGGCAGTAGTACGCATTCACGAGAACCCCAGTGAGGGTCGCAAGCTCCACTAGAGGCGACGTTGGCGCGCGATCTTCGTCTTGGCATTCATCTTCGTCCTCGTCCTCTCTCGCATCGCCGTCTTCGCCACCATCCTCGCCGTCATCTTCTTCTTGGTGCAGATGCAGCGCTTCGATGAGTTCGTACAGGAAGAGCAGCCGCGTTTCGGGGTCCCCGCCCGCGCCGATGAGTTCGTCGAACTGCCCCATGGCTCAAAAGTAGCGAAATGGAAAAATCCTGCGCGAGAATTCCACTCGACCAATCCCCATCCAGGATGCCCTTCACTTTTGCCCAATCAAAACGCGTCTTTCCGTGTCAATGGCAAACCATTCAACATCCCGCTGAGGATCGCCATCCAAATGCGCTCGGTTGATGGCCATCGGCGCAGCTGCAGGCGACTGCTCTCCCCCGCTACGGCCCAGACAGGAGTCATCCTTCCCTGCGTGCCTCAGTGCTCAGCCCGTCGTAGCGAACGCCTTCAATCTGGCTTGCTCGCCGTCGCGGGGCCTGCGTCGATCGACGCAACGCTTAGCTCAAACTGTCGCACACAGATGATAAGGCATTCATGTGCGCTTACATGTCCTTCTTCTCGGACGTCTTGGAGAACTTGAAGACGACGAAGACGATGGTACCGACGATCAGCGCCGGCACGAGAAGGGGGCTCATGCCCGACGACGGCGCGGCGATCTTGGCTTGCAACTTGACCGGCTTAGCCTCGTTCTGACGCAGCCCGCGCTGGCCAATGTCCGGCGCGTCTTCGTACACGAAGCCCTTTTCCCGCTGCTTGCATGGCCGCACGGGCTGTCCATCGTCATCGTCGGCGGTGGCCACAGGCGCCGCTGTTGTCATCTCATGGACGGCGGCGGTGGGAATCTCTTCGCCCGGCGGCACGGGGCAGGCTCTGGGCCGCTTCTACGGCAGTCCATAGTCACGATCGACTGCACAACACATGCCACGTACTGTCGCAGGTCCCTTGTAGGCATTGCAGATGCTGAGGGAAAGCTGCTCGTAGCCAACGCCTTCAGTAGCCGTGCCAATCACCTGCCCGGCAACCGTCGTCTAAGCCACGTGAGTTGGCTGGTGGGCAAACCACAGGCACGTACATGAGGCAGCCAGTTCGACTCCACAGTGTTGGTGTAGGCCACCGACTAGCAGGGCCATCTTGGTGAAGTCATGGGTGGGGCGACGCTACCTTCTCGAGCAACCGCTCACTGTCGGCCTCAAAGCACGTCTTCATGCGAGCCAGAGCGGCACCTTGAAAGCACGTGGCTATGATCTTGTTCCACGCCCCGCGCGGCTTGTTGGAGCCTTCAATGCACTGCATCCGTCGTGAGCCCCGATGAGAGCCAAGCCGCAACTCTACCGCCAAATGCTTGGCTTGCTCCGACACCTTGGGGTGCAAATGGATCACGCAGCTCATGTAGCGGTGGCCAATGCACTCGGACGCGCCGCCGGCGCAGGTGAAAGCGCCCGCGACGCCCTCCGTCGAGCCGGACGGGTACGGCCTAGAGGAGCATTACCACCGACGCAAGCTCCTGCGAAGCCATACTCGAAAGAAACGATGTCGGCGAACCTACAGAGCTGCGTTAAACAACGCTCACAGCGCGGGGGGGTCGTACTCGGGGTCTTCAAGCACCTTGGCAAGCGGGTCCGTGATGTACCATTTGCAGCCCGGACTAGCGCAAGCAGGTGACGCCGCCAAAAGCGCGAGATACGGACCAGAAAGCACGCCACACCACTTGAAGGCTGACCTTGGACGACGTCATTGCCGGCGGCGGGGTCGTGAGAGGGCTCGCCGTGGCGGCTTCAACGGCAGCAGGCACAGCCTTCGCGGCATCGGTGGGCAAAACAATAGGTGTGGCGACGCCGGGAATGCCGTAGCATTCCTTCGGGAGGTACTGCAAAGAGAGTGAGATTCACAATCGGAGGCGAAACGCAAACCTCAGCTGGCCCCGTGTACTTTTTGCAAATGTCGGTCTTGAGCTCTTTCAGCATGACGCCCTTGGTCGCATCGCCAAGGACGATGCCGTTGACAATCGTCTATACGAGTGTGAGGATCGATGTGGGCAGGTACAGCGTACGTAAGGCATCCACCCGGCGTCGTGAGCTTGAGCTTGCACGATGAGCTGTGGCGTTGGTGAGTGGATAGACTGCATGGTGGGCTTACGCTCCGCAAAAGCTCGGTGCTCGCTTCAGCCTTGCACTTGCGCAGCTCCGAGATATCGGCGGGGTCTGGGTAGCAAAACTCCAAACGCGACTGCCACGTATCGCTGCCTTCACGGCCTTCCATGCACTAGATTCCGAGGTGTTGAAGTTGCCATCGTGGCAAGCATGGGTACCGCCATGTGCTTCATGTACGTCTCGACCGAGTCCTTGTCCTTCTCCAAGATGCAAGCAAACCAGCGGTGGCCCTCGCACTCGGATGGACCGCCCGAGCATGCAAATGCACCGTCTGACTCGACCATGCCAGCCGCCGGATTTAGCCTAATGGAGCCGATGAGTCCGTAGCCTTGTCATGACATAGCATACGAGAGATCTGTGATGGCTCGAAATCTACGCATTGCGAGCTATGAGATGACTACGTCTAGCTCATGCGACCACGTACTCGGGATCGTTGACAAGCTTGAGGAGGGGGTCGCCGATGTACCATTGGCAGGCGGGGCTAGCGGTGCATAAGATGGCATACACGAGCCGCAAGGGTACCAGTAAGCGCGGAAGATGACGGTGACGGGCACGCGCTGTGCCTTGTCCAGCGCTGCGGCGACGACGGCCGCCCACAGCGCCACGATGAGACGGACAACGTGCATCGCAGGCAACTGAGCAAATGCTGTCGCCCATTTGCCACGATCCCACCAATCACGCGTCTCCGAACACTAAGTTTCAGCCAATCACAGCACCCACCCGCGCAGTCGTCAGGGCCGCCCGACTGGATCCTCTGCTTGTAGCGTTGCGAGATCCACAGCTGCGGCCGGGCACTTGATGTAGTGGTGACGTGTACATACCGACGCCGGAGCGTCTCTGCATTAAGAGCCACACGAAAGCGCAGCCTCAGTGCAACTGCCAGGAAGATGTTGGCGCACAAAGCTCCGCTGCGATCGATAGCTTCTGCCTAGAACCTCCCGTCGCGAGGCCGTGCGCTGTGACCTGGTGCT
>JNBR01000141.1:0-15106 GCA_002081595.1 Achlya hypogyna
CTGGCTCCCAGGCGTCGGGGCCAGGTTCGGTAGGTCATGCTGATTCAGATAGTTCCGAGACGGAAGTGCTTACTATCGTTGTCGAGACTACAGTTGAGGAGAATTCGATCACCACTGTTACGACGACCGATGATGGTGCCACTACGACGAATGTTGTCGGGAAGAAGTCAAGTACGACGAAGAAGCATACAACCACCGACTCGGCGTCCTCGGATGAGGACTAAAGCGAAGTGGTAGAAAAGTAGTGAGTTCTGTTGTCTTTTGTGTAAGGTTTCTACATTGCTATTGTGGAGCTCGGCCACTTCAATTTGGCACTGAAACCGATGAGGTCCATCGTTGTTGTTGTGTATGACAATCAGGAAAACCTGTGAAATGCGATGTGATTTTTTCTTTTTTTGACTCACAAAACGCGAGGATCCGGCCATGGGGGTGGGCATCCTGGCACCTCTGACCGTGCTGGCTGTCTTTGGGATGGTTCCTTGGCTGCTAGCCATCCCGGCTCTCCCACAGTTACCGACGTCATCCGCGCTGACGCCCGCAGACGTGCTCTGGCTGACGGATTGGAAACTGCGCAGCCAGAACGGCTCGATCGCTGTTGCTGTCCATGGCCCTGGCACTACGCACACGCACCTCTTGGACGCCGGTGTGATCGCGAGTCCTCATGACCGCTTCAACGAGCATGCGTTGCGCTGGGTTGCCACGGAAGCATGGACGTACGAAACTACCTTTTATGCGGCTGCAAACTGCCCATGTCGCCTTCGAGCTCCTATCATCGATGGGCCCGCGACGGTGCGCGTAAACGATCACCATGTTGCGACGACAACCAACTCGTTTCTTGCATACGATTTTGACATTACGCCGTACATCCTGGCAGGCGCAAACAAGTTGACGATTGCATTCGAGCCACCGCTACTGTTCGCCGAGCGGAAGGTACCAAGCCCACTCTGTACGCATCTCATGGAAGCAGGCACGGGCATACCCATACTACGTGCCCGCTACAGTGAACCCCAACACCTGGGCCGAGCCGACGCACCGTTCTTTTATCCGCAAGGCCGGCTGTGACTTTGGCTGGGACTGGGGCCCCGGTGCGAGGCGAGAGCGTCTCAATCGTCTCACACCCCACGATAGCGTTCGTCTCTGTGGGGCTCCCCGCGCCCGTGTCCATCCACTTTCCTGCGCCGGTGTGCAGCGCCCGTCTCGACGAGTACTCGATAGACCAGAAGCACTCGTGCGACTATGGCCGCGCATACCTGACGTTTCACATCTTCGTATCGGGCACCTGCAACGAGCCCGTGACTATTGAGGTTTGGGTCAACAACGCCAGCGTGGCCGTCGTGAAGTCGATCAATACCTCCCACGTGCAAGCCAAGTGCGCCACCGTTGCATCTATCGAGGCCCACGACCCGTAGGTACACGATGGAGGCGCCCTCGCTGTGGTGGCCGCACGGCTACGGCACGCCGTACCTGTACTCGCTTGAGCTAGTTCTCGCGACGGCGTCCGGCCGACGCCTCGACTGCCGGCGCGGCAAGTTTGGCGTCCGCTCGGTAGAGCTGGACCAAGCGCCGCTGGACGACGGCCACGCCTTCGGCTTGGTCGTCAATGGCCGCCCAGTGCTCGCCCGTGGCGCCAACTGGGTGCCAGCCGACGCCTTTCCCTCTCGTGTGACGCGAGCCACGCTCGCGAACCTGCTCTCGAGCGCTACCGCCGTACACATGAACATGGTAAGCGGCGCGAGGCCTGGTGGCACCACCGAGCGGGGTAGGTGCGCGTGTGGGGCGGCGGACGGTACGAGGTGGCAGACTTCTACGAGCTGTGCGACGAGTTTGGGCTACTCGTATGGCAAGAGTTCATGTTTGCCTGCGCCGCGTACCCGCGCGACGCGACATTCTTAGCGTCCGTAGCCCAAGAGGTTGCGTTTCAAGTCCGGCGCCTCGCCAAATACACAAGCGTCGTCGTGTGGGGTGGCAACAACGAGAACGAGGCTATCATGGACCAGTTTGCAGCCGGCGCGTTCATGCCGCCGTCAGAGCCGTTCAACCGCGACCGCGCCGTGACTGACTACGTCAAGGTATTTGTGGACACGGTGGTGCCGGCGGTGCAAGCGGCCGACACGGCGGGCCGGCCCATTGTAGACACGTCGCCCTCCAACGGCTTGCTCAGCACGACGCCATACGTGAAGCGTTGGGGCAACACGTCATCGCCGTACGACGGGTGCGTCTGGCCACGCCGCCATTGTCACCGTCGGGAGTAGGGACGTGCACTACTACAACGTCGCGCGCGACTGCATGGACTGGACGCAATACCCGCCCGCGCGCTTCGTCTCAGAGTTTGGCTTTCAGTCGATGCCGTCGCTGGCCGCGTGGCAGCGCGTAAGCGGCTCTGAGGACTGGGCGTCGGCCGCCGCCATCCGGACCTTCATGGCGTTCCGCCAGCGGTCCCCGAACGGCACGGCGCACATCCAGCACCAGCTCGACGTGCACTTTCGCCCACTCCCGCCGCAAGGAAGTGTCGTCGCCGACGTCGCCGCCTACACGTGGCTCACGCAGGTGCAGCAGGGCCTGTGCTACGCAACCGCCATCGGCACCTGGCGCAGGCAAGGGGTGCGTGGGGTGCTCTACTGGCAGCTCAATGACGTGTGGGTCGGCCCCAGCTGGTCGAGCATCGAGGCCGACGGCCGCTGGAAGGCGCTCCATGCGATGGTCGCCGCGCCCTTCGCGCCCCAGGCCGCCGTCGTGCACGAGGCCGCAGGCGCCGTTGTCGTGAGTATCCTCAGCGACCGCCCCGCGTCAGTGCGCGTGGCAGTGGAGCTCAGGCGCTTCGTGAAGGCCGCCGTGGTGCTTGATGTGCACCACGCTTCGCTGTCGCTCGTCGCCGACGTAGGTTACTTGGGCGCCCGTGCCTCACACAGTCTAGGTGCCGGCGGTGGCTTGGACGACCGACGACACCGACACGTACCTGGCCGCGCACGGCTGCGACGCGGCGGCGTGCTTTCTGTGCGTCTCCAGCCCGGCGTTCGCCGACACGTTCCACTTTTTCCGCCCGTTCAAGGACTTAGCCATGGTCCCGAGCCCGGTGGCGACCTCAGTGGCTGCCGTGTCGCCGACGGAGTGGTCTGTGGTCGTCTCGGCGGCCGGACCCGTGGCGCTCTTCGTGACGCTCGACGCGGGCGGCGAGGGGCGGTGGAGCGACAACGTGTTTCACGTGCTCCCAGGGCGCAACCGTTCGGTGACACTGACGCTTGCGACGGCCCGCACGCCGCGAGTGACAGTGACGAGCCTGCAAGGGTGGTACAACGTCGGGGCGAAGGCCCCCACCACATAGGCAAGCGTGTGTATTACTTTTTCTTCTGTTTCGATAGCTTCTTGTGGCGCTTCTTCACGTGCTTGGGGATCTTGGACGCGCGCTTCTCGCGCTTCTCTTCCTTGATGCGGCTCTTGTTCGACTTCTTTTCGGCGCGCTCGGCCTCACGCTGTTTGTCTCGGGCCTCGCGGCGCTCGGCGCGGTACAGAAGGCGCTGCTGGTACTGCTCCTCCGTCTCTTCCTCGTCCGTCTCCTCATCGGAGTCGTCGTCCGAGTCGTCGTTCGAGTCGTCGTCCTCGTCGTCGTCAGAGTCGTCGTCAGAGTCGTCGTCGAGCCCCTCCATGTCGAGCTCCTCGATGTTGAGCATGTCCATGAGGCGCGGCTGGGAAACTTCGAGGCGCGAGATGGCGGCCGAGAGTGTTTTTTCCATGCGCCCTTCGGCGTACGCGAGCTGGTCGCGCTCCGAGTTGAGCACTTGGCCGAGCGATGACGGGATGAAAGTCTGCATGAAGACGGCTTCTTCAACCTGCTGCGCGTTGGACTTGGTCGCCGGCCGGTCTTCGACTTGCCCTTGGATCATGTCCAGCGTCGCGTCCACCTGCTCGTCGTTAAGCTGTCGGGGGTCGGTGACGAACTCGAAGAGCTCGATCGTCGACATGGGGGTGAGGCCCTACGAGCTCGCATGAGGCAAGGCGATCGCGACGGCACGAACGCTCTTGTGGAAGAAGTCGGTGATGTTTTTGCAGTCTTTGCGGAGGAACTCCATCGCGCACGGGTGCTCGTGCTCGACACTCTGCGAGACGTCAATGAAGTAGAGCTTGCTCTGGAAGTAAAGCAGGTTGTACTCGCTGAGATCGCCGTGGACGAGCTTGCACACTTGGTACATGACGCGCATGGTCTTGACACAGCTGATGTACACGCTGCGCAGCTGCGACTCGGAGAGGCGGGCATCCTTAAGGCGCGGCGCGGCCCAGCCGTCGTGGCCGATGAACGTCATGAGCAACACGTGCGACCGGAGCATGATCGGGTCCGGGCAGTGGATGCCTGCATCTTTCAAGCGCTTGAGGTTGCGCATTTCCTTCTCGGCCCAGAGCTTGACCATCTTGCGTGGGTTGGATTTGCAGTAGCCGTGGCGAAAACGAAACTCGCCCGAGACGTACTTGTCGCGATCCTTGAAGACCAAGATGGCTGTCTTGTACACCTTGATGGCTCCTTCGCCGCCGGCGCCCAAGCGCGCATGGTAGACGTTGGCTTCTTTGCCCGTACTGAGGCAGCCGTTGATTTCCGTGACGATGCCTTGGTTGAGCATGCGGTAAAGCATCATGCGCGTGCGCGGGTCAAGCACCTGCTCGGACGTCGCACGGTCGTCGCGACCTGTGTGCTTGATCCGCCCGCTCTCTTCATTGCGAAGGCTCTGCGCGAGCTGGTTCGATGCCGCCTTGGAGAGCGTGCCTTCGTAGTCCATTGCCGAATGGCCGACTCATGGTACCAATCACGCGCTGGCCAATCACCGGCCGAATACTCTCACATTTGATATTGACATCAACTTTAACAGGATGCACTCTGCCGAGCCAAGATCGCGAGGACGACCAGAAGAGGCATGGGCTGCTGAGGCAATGGCAGCGCGCTCAAGCATGGCTTCCGAGTCGATTGAGTGCTGCGATGTGCGATGTCCAGTGCGTGGCGCGGTGATGTGTCTTGACAGTGAGATCGTTTAGGTTTCAGGACGCGATGAGTAGAACGTGCTTGGGAAGGTTTCGGCTTCAAACGATCTGCATCGCGGAACACCTCACCACTCGACACAGAATGGTTTTGACCACGACCATGATGTACCAGAGCCTTTGTAGTGGTATGCGCCATGAGACCGTGGAGCATAAGATATGTATGAGACAATACGACGTAAATGTACGCAACCTTGCGTCGCGCTGTCCTCGACGCCGAAAATAAATACTCCCATGGAGGTCAATCCTCGCTTGATTTCGTCTTGGTGCGGTGCGAAGTCGTGGCGGCAGTCGGTGAAAGCGGTGCGTCGCTCGAGACAGCGCTGTCTTGACGCTGCAACTTCTTCCGGTAGGCATCGAGCATCTCTAGCTGTTGCATCTCGTCCTCGTTGAACTCTTCAACTGTTAGTGGGGCTTCAAGGCGATAAAGTTCATCATCTTCATCATCCGACAAGGTTCGGGCCAAAGCAAACTCTTTCTCTTCCATCTCAAGGTCCTTGCTGATGGCTTCGTACTGGGACTTGCGCGCTGGGCCACAGCAGCAACATCGGCAGAGCATACACAGAAGCAAGAGCAGAACTGCCGCCGTACCAGCAGCAATGGACGCCAGTGCCCACACCGGCAGCTCTTCGGCTTGCGCGCGGACCCGCGCCTGGACGTCGTCCCAAGTCGTCATCCACTCAATCCCCCGTCGTCGCCGCAAGCGTACTGTACAGCTTGCCCTTGTTGACACTGGAGGCCAGTTCTTATTTTATCATTCGAACGTTGTATTGGCAATTCTGGCGGTGGATTTATAATGCGGGTGCCACGTAGGTGGATTGTGTACGACACGTACGACATGATTGTACTTTATGATACATTCACAAGCCAATGTCACCACCGTACAATCGATTGTGCACTAGCGTACAATTCAACATTACGTACAACATGTCGCGCCGGTGATTGGCCAAAAACAAGATTTGCCCGCTGTATCAATCAGACATGTTTTAAACATAGGCTTGTCTTTATCGCCGAGTGCGGGGATTTCCTGCGTTGCTCAGCGCCGATTAAACTTCATCCTGATGCACCCGAGGCAACCTGATGCCACAGCATGGGCTCTTCCCAGCCGCATCATGGAAAGCAAACTATGCACCCCGAATGGCATCGGTTGCTGGTACATGATCGTTTGCCGCCGGGGTGTTGCAAGAAGTGAATGTTTTATGCTAAGAACGAGCTTGATGACTGGAGCGTAGTCCCATGGAAGAGGTCAGTCTTGTTGGCAACTTGTCGTCTCATTGCGACGCGGATCAGCACAGGTACAGTGTACGATGGCCACTCGTTTGTGCGGCTACAAAGGTTCATACCGCCATCAGGGCATTGGCCAATGCTCTGAAACTACAACTTTATGCCTACCCTTCGATGCACCGCTGCGGCTGCTCGCTCGTCAAAGCTGAGGGCGGCAAGGTTGAATCCTGTTGCGAGGCTGGCTACAGAGCGATGACGTTGGTCCCATCAAGATCTCACTAGTGAATAAAACAGGCCTGAATAAAACACATTCAAGTCAATTTAGGGCCGTCGTTCTTTCCCCATTCGAGCATTTTCGTCGTTTGTCATGAGTCAGTTCGTCCGTGCGTCCAAGTACCGCCATGTGTACATGGAGCCTGCCAAGGTCGAGAAGTGCTACACCAACCTGCGGCTGGCTACTGCCACGGGCGAGCAGAACTACATCAAGGGTAACACCAAGTTCTTCGCCATCGCGATCCAGGCAGGCGGTGGTGCTTTCGCCGTCGTGCCGTACGAGAAGGTTGGCAAGTTCGACCCGGACTTCCCGCTCATCGGTGGCCACCGTGGTGCCATTATGGATTTTGACTTCAACCCTTTCCACGAGCACCTGATTGCCTCGGCGTCCGATGACACAACGCTCAAGGTGTGGGGCATTCCCGAAGGTGGTCTTACCGAGACCATGACGGAGCCGCTTGTGGACCTCACCGGCCACGGCCGCAAGGTTACGCTGACGTACTTCCACCCGACGGCCGCGAACGTGCTTGCGTCTACGTCGGCTGATTACACGGTGCGCCTTTGGGACATTGAGAAGGGCGCCCAAATTGTCAACATGGAGCACAACACGGAGAACCTCGTCCAGGATATGGCTTGGAACTGGACTGGTTCCACCCTCGCTACGACGTGCAAGGACAAGGTCGTGCGCCTCTACGATGCGCGTTCGGGCCAGGTCTCTGCGCAAAAGGAAAATGCCCACGAGGGTAGCAAGAGCGTCAAGATGACCTTCCTTGGCGAAAAGGATCTTTTTGCCACGGTGGGCTTCTCGCGCCAGTCGCAGCGCCGCCTCAAGGTCTGGGACCCTCGCAAGCTCGACAAGGAGCTTAAGAAGATCGACATCGATCAGGCTGCCGGTGTCATCATGCCCTTCTTCGATGCCGACACTAACATTCTGTACCTCTGCGGCAAGGGCGATGGCAACATCCGCTACTATGAAATGAACGACGCAGATCCGTTCGCCTACCCTCTCAACGAGTACCGCAGCACGGTCGCCGCGCGTGGCATGGCTATGATCCCCAAGCGCGGCTGCGACATCATGTCGTGCGAGACGACTCGCCTCCTTAAGCTCACAACCAACTCGGTCGAGCCCCTCCACGTCTACGTGCCCCGCAAGTCGGACGCCTTCCAGGATGACATCTACCCCGACACGTACGCCGGCGTGCCGTCGCACACCGCCGACGAGTGGCTTGCGGGCTCGGAGAAGGGCCCCGTGCTCAGCTCCCTCAACCCGCGCACCTTCGGCGAGATCACGTCGCACGGCAAGGAGGGTACGGCCGCTGCCCGCCCCACGCGCGTGACGCGGACGCCGTCGGAGACCGCCAAGGCGCCCGCCGCTCCCTCGTCCACGGGCAAGTCGGCTGCGGCGCTGCAAGCCGAGCTGGATGCTGCGAACGCGCGCATCGCTGAATTGGAAGCCAAGTTGACCGCCGCCAACATTGACTTTTAGACGATCAGTTGCACGCGCGTAGGAATTATAATGATAATGAAAATGTGGCGGGTGGGCGACCACCGGCAGTACGCGTTCGGCAGTTGCCAGCCCCGGGGAACACACCGATTGTCCGCACAGCTGCGACAACAGGCTCATGAGGTCCAGCCTCCCATGTCCTCGCTCGCCTCTTCGCCCTTGCTAGCCGATTGTCCAGGTGTGCCAGAAACTGATCAAGGCGTGTGTAGAGACCAGCAGGCAATCGACGCCTTGTGCTCATGCACGTCGCGATCGAGTGGCGACGCAGAGCAATTGCAAGGGGGCTCCTCGGCATCTGCGGCGATGTTATCACGTGGGTCCTTTCGTGGCCATCGACTGAGCTTGCGAGAGAGGCTTGGCTGGCGAGGCAGCTGGCAGCACCTTGGTGTCTCTGGCAATTGCTTGTGGAAAGTGTCGTCTTTGTGTCACTTTTGCGTCGGAAAAGAATGATGCCGTCGGCCTGTCTATGCAGCATTAAAAAAAATAGTATTGCCGTCCTCGCCTCCGCATCGTATCCGGAATGCAATCACATTTGCGTCGCATTTGCGACCATTACATCCCCAGCTGGCGCTCTGCGTGGATGCCGGACGATCGACAGTCCCCGACTTGCCACCGATGGTCGCCAAGGTCCCGTCCGAGGTCCCGACGCGCTTCACGACCAAGATCGCTCTGGCGGTCACCGCGTCGCTGGTTGCCATCTTCTGCCTACAGGCCACGGTAGGCAGCCCCGAGCTGCTGGCGAGACACTTCCGCGCCGCGACCGACGGCCCAGCCTTCTACAAGGACGAAAAGGGCGGCATCCACATCAAGGACCCCGAGGGCAAGAAGGACTGCGTGGTGCTCTGGACGGGCCACCTCAACACCGATTTCATGAACACCTCCCATTGCTACGACCTTGCGGAGCAGCAAACGTACATCCGCGAGATGGTGTACACCTTCGCTGACCTCATGGATGCCCATGGCATCGAGTACTGGGTCGATAGCGGCACGCTCCTTGGCGTCTTCCGCAACAAGAGTCTCATCTCGTTCGACACGGACGCCGATGTCGGCCTCACGCAGGCGTCGCTTGACAAGCTGCGCCACACCAACGTGTCGGTGCCAGCGCACTATGAGCTCTTTGTGAATGACAGCCCCTTCTATCGCGATGGACCGTACTCGTACCTCCCCGCGCGTTTTGTTCATACGCTCACGGGCATTTACATCGACATGTTTGAGTTCCTGCCCACGACCAAGGTCGAAGTCGTCTCCAAAACCGAGGTCGTCGACCTAAACCTCCTCCCCAGCTCTTTCAGCCAACTCGAGAAGAACGGCACCAAGGTGCAGATCGAGACGACCAAGAACACGAGCGTGCACATGGAGCTCACGACGCACGAGAAGACGGAAGTGGCGATGCTAGGGCCCGTCCCCTCCATCTGCTGGTGGGAGTGCCACAAGTGCGAGGGCCGCCATTTCAACCTGCCGCGCGACTGGATCTTCCCCCTCGAGCGGTGCCAGTTCGACGATCGTATGGTGTGGTGCCCGGCCAAGGCCAAGGAGTACCTCACGATTCTCTACGGCGACGACTTCATGACGCCCGTCTTCTCCCACTAGTTTTAAGTATTCCGACTATAGTTTTGTCTTCGTTGTAGTCGTCTGCTGCTCGTCGGAGCGTGTCATATAAGTCGCCAGCTATCAAATGCCCACGAAAGCACGTCGTGCACCTGCCAGGTGTCGGCGCCGGTCGCCGCTGTAAACCCCACGAACGCGCGGCCGGCCGTGAGCTGCAGCGTCGCGTCGAGGTGAATCGGGACGCTGAGGACGACGAGGCCATCGACCTCCACCGAGAGGCAACCCACTCCGATGGTGCTCCAGTCCATCGTCGACGATGCAAACAGTTGCGAGATGTACGCCGAGGGCTGGAAGTGGTTGGCAAACACCCTACCGCGCCGTCAGAGGACCGCGACACCACCGCGAGAACATGGCTGGTGTCAGCGTCGGCAAGTACTGAATCGTCACGGTGTGCACGCCGTCCGTGAGGTCTGGGACCCTATGAGGCCATGCTGCCGCCATTGTCTCCTCCGCGCGGTTACTGCGTCGTGGCTCCGAGCGAGAACGAGTGGTGGGCCGACGCGGCCGTCGCCGCCCCACGCGTGTGCACACTCACGTGGTTTTCGTACGCATCCAGTAGCTCGGGGTTGTACCTGCTACGCATGAGAACTTCAGCTGCCTGCGAAACTACGTACCACGTGTCAAACTCGATGCTCAGGGCATTTAGAAGTCCGTCGTAGCCGAGGCCCGAGCCGCCGCGCCCGATCACCGTCTCGTCGACGTTCTGCAGCACAAAGGCGAAGCCGTCGCCTCCCCGAGAGCTACGGCGGGTCGGGTCCTGGCCTGCATCCAATGGCGCACCGGCAGTAGGTCGCAACGTCGTCCATGAACTTGCAGTGGAACGACGGGTTCGAGATGCGAAACGTAAACATCGTGGCAAAGCCCTCGCGCACCGTCTGTGGCCGCGGGTACCAAGCGGCGCCCGTGAGGAATGGTGCCGAGCCCGTGAGGCGCAAGGCGGGACCACACGCTGGCAGCGACGGCAGCGCGACCGGCACCGCCACGGCGCTGCTGTTACGGATGCCTGTTAAAGACGCCGTCGGACTCGCGCGAGCCGGCAGCGCCGCGCACGTCAGCTGGCACGTGCCGTTGGCGGTGCTGTCGCAGCACACGCTCGTGTCGTTGCAGTTCTCCACCTGTGGGAGGTCAGCCCGTGTGCTCATCGCGAGGCCAGGTACATTGGCGTGGCCGAGAAGCACGAGACCAAATGCGCCTTGTCCGCCGGCGTCGCCTGTCGGTCCCAAGGTCGTATACGGGTAGGTGGCGCTGTTGTTCAAGATGACTCGTGCCGGAAACGACGAGAATTCAAAGTCTATGCCGGGGTTGATTGCTGCGAATGCAACGAACGCAATGCACCGTGGAGCAGTGTTTTCACACTGGGCCCAGCCACGGGTGACGGCAGGCCCACGATGCCTGAGCCGTCCATAGCCCGCCGGCCGTACATGTCGACAGCTTGCCATGGCGCGGTCCGCTACCACCGGCAAAGTCCGAGTGCAGGCACACCAGTAGCGTACTTGGTTCTCAACAATGGCGGTGACGGTGACGTTATAGGTCGTGTTGGCTGCGAGTGGCTGCAGCGTGGTCGTTGTGACGTTGCCCACGACGAAGCTGCCTGCTCCGCTGCTGCTGCTCCACGCCACAAGGTACCCCGTCGTCGCGAGGCTTTGCCAGAGGTCTCCCGGTGGCGCCCATGTCACGTCGATGGCATGCGCCGCAACGTTGGACAGCGTCGGCGCGGCGGTCAAGTTGATGGGCTCTACAGACGCTGATTCAGCTGTGCCAGCGACCAAGACAGGTACGGGCGTAAGCGACCATCGGGCCGTCGAATCGCAGCCCGCGGTAGGCATCGTTGATGACCGTCACAACCAGAGGAGTACCCGAAGGGTTGAGCGGCAGCGTGCATGTGAGCAATTCTTCTTGGAAAGCATCACGCGCCAGCATTGGCGCCTGCGCGTGCGGCTCGGCACATGGCCGGCCGTTGATGCGCACGAGTGCGGCGTCGCCGAAGTTGCGACCCTGGATCGTCACCGTGTCGTTCGGGAAGCAGTTGTACGTCGTTGCGTACGGCAGCGATAGGGGCCCAAAGCGTGTGGCGAAGACCGGGTGGACGCCATTCGTCTTGGTCATCACGAGCGAGACGTTCGCTGCGGGAGGACTGCCGCGCGTCGCAGAGTATTGGTCGATGCAGCCGCGCACCTTGGTGATGGTGGGCGCTACAGACCCCGTCGAATCTTTGCGGATAAGAAATTACGGACCTTTGGCGAGCATGATCCAGTCGACGTTGAAGGATTGCCCCTCGCGCGCACCGCGGGCGCATGGAACGAGGCGAATGCGCGTGATAGTCTCTTGCGTCTGCGTATAGATTGGGACGTAGTAGACATGCTGTTTGCCGTCGCTAGTGGTAGGGAAGGTCATGGTGACAGGGTCTTTGAACGGCGCCTTCCGGTTCGTGAAGGTCGAGACGGGCGACCCTCGCTCCAGAACCACGCTGCCGAGATTGCAGCTGCCATCATAGGCCATGCGCACAACGATATAGTGCCGATCGTCGACGTCAACCTCGAGAAGAGGCGAGTCGATGAAGGCGGCCCCGCCAAGGACGCTACCATGGAGCAGCCCATCGTCAACGTTGACCTCGGCCTCCATCGTCGCTGTCGACGAAGGTGCCCAGTCGTCGAGACCATCTCGGAAGGACCAGAATGCTACGGCGGTGCGTCGGAAAGCCAGTGGGCGTTAGCAAGTACGTACCTTCCACGGTGCGGAAAGGAACTTCCGACAGCGTCTGCGCGCAGAGCGTGTGCGCGATGACCGCGAGCACCCACACGACCAGCATTGATCTGGAAAAGTTGTCAAGAAATACACGGCATATGCCGCGTCTGTTCATGATTGATGCCGAATTGAATGACTGAGCTTTTCGACTTATGAGGCAAATTCGTTTTTAACCTTCTTATTTCGGCATACCTTGCCGAATTGTATCCATGGACGATGAAATGCCGAATAGAAGCCACTGAGAGGAAAGATTGCCATGCGCCTGCGCGATCTCGTCGTCCTGGCGCTGGTGACAGGCTTCTCGGCGACGAAGCAAGATCAGCACATCGTACCACGGTATGAAAGCACCGCGCCATCTGCTGTCCTCGCGCCCATGGTCCCCGGCGATGCAGTTCGCAACTACCAGCTTGTGGAGCGCACCGCCATCTTGGGCGTCTGCGGCCACGATCGAGATTACCCCGAGGCAGGCGTCGTCGTGCGGCAGGACTACGTCGAAGTTGCCATGCAGCAAAAACAGCTGACTGGCGGGGAGAGCCTGCGCCTAGAAGGCCCGTCGCTCGAATACCAATGCGTCATGGATAACACAGATTCCATCTTCGTCAACGAGAACTATCGCCTTCGCAAGGTGTGCCCGGAAACTGCATCATTCCTCAATGTCTCTCTCTTGTAGAAATTTGCCGGTGGATCACATGGCGAAGTCTGGCGCGCGGTGCGCATCCAGCCTGACGGCCTGGGTGAAGAGCCGTTCATTCTCAAGCGCGTCTTTGCGGTCTTCCCCCTCCTCCATCCATCCATGACGCTAACTAGGAGCTCGGGGACGATATTCTACAAAGCGGACTCCGCGAAGCCCATTTTGGCGCGCTCCTTCGCGATGAGCCGCATGTAGCAAGGTTAGCCCACGCGCCCTGCTTCATCCAAGTCGCATCCTCCTCCTCCAACGATTAGGTTCGTGGAACATTTCTACCGCGACGCCCCGGTTGTCGGCAACGTCTCCTCTCCGGGCGTCGGCCTGCAGGAGTTGTGGCTTGTCTTTTACGAAGAGGGCATCTCCTTGCGCCATTACATGTACGCTACAACGCGGTCGGAGTCGTCTGTGGTCTTCCAGCCGTCGGTAGCGTCGCTGCTCATCCTGAGGCTACTCCCACCTCCACACTAGCATTTCTGGCACCGCATGCGTGTTGAAGACAGTGGAGGTGAAGTGCTCAAGGAGGTCATGCGCCAGCTTCTCCAAGGCGTCGCTGCCGTGCACGCTCGAGGCATCGTTCACCGCGACATCAAGGTGCCTCGCCATCCCGTTCCTGGCCCTGACACGGCCGTAGCCTAGCAACATTCTCGTGAACAACCAAGACACCCCCGTGCTCGTCAAGCTGGCCGGTAGGTGATTCTTTCGTTCACCACCCGTGGCCATGTGCACATAGACTTTGGTTCGGCCGTCGACGGGTACGCCAACGACGTGCTTTACGGCGAGAAGGGGCCGTCACAGGCCGAAGAGACGCGCGAGTACCAGCCGCCTGAAGTTCTGCTGCATGGCGACATTCCGTACGACCCTGCGCGCCCGACCTCCTACGACATGTGGTCCGTGGGTGTCGTCTTCCTCGAGCTCATCCTTGGGTCGCCGCATGTTTTCGCAATTTCGTCGCGCGCCCGCGCGAAGCTCGACGTCCACCTGCAGCACAAGGTAGGCTCGAGCACTCGACTCTGCGTATAAGGCATCCCGCGTAGTCTGAGGAGGCCAAGCGCAAAAGCTACTTGCTCCAGGTGTTCACCGAGTTTTGCATCTACGAGCCGCCGTCGCTCGTGCGGTACCATAACGAGTACGCGCTCGTGCACAGCGACTGCAACTTTGGCACGTTCAACCAGACCCTGCAGGCACGCGACCCTCTTGGCCGCGGCTTTCAGGACGCCTGGGGGCTCAACCTGCTGTACAAGCTCCTACAATGGGACCCGGCCAAGCGCATCTCCGCCGCTGATGCGCTGCAACACGTATTGTCTGCCTACCCCCGCAGGTGACTCATGGACGTAGGCGTACTTCCGCGGCCCGTACGTCTGTGGCGAGACGGGGCGGGCGTTCGCAACGCGGGCAGAACTGGAGGTGCACGAAGCGTACCTCGAGTCGCAGCGCCACTCCACGTCCTTCATCCTGCGCAAGGCGCGAGATCTTCCCTCGACCTTTCACTGCAACTGCAAGCGCTCGTTCGCAACCGCCGATGCGTGCAACTTGCATCTCCGCGCCCGCCACCATGCCACCGACCGCGCCTTTTGCCACTACGCGTCCGACCCGATTCGTCACGCCATGACGCCGCTGTCTCTGCCGCCAACGACGCTCGATGCCGGCGCCGGCGCCTTCCACGGCCGCCGGCAGTACATGGAAGACATGGTGGTCGTGGTCCCGGTAGGTCCCGCTTTGCGGGGCTGATCGCCAACGAGTTCGTAGCGTGCTGAAATGGGCGGCGCCTGTGATTTGTACGCTGTGCTTGACGGACACATGGGGCTTGGGGCCGTCACGTACGTGCGCGAGCACCTCCACGACCGCCTTGTGCACCACCTGCAGGTTTGCCGGCAATGCAAGCGACAACGGACCGCGTATGCGATCATAGATGCAGTGGGAGTCGCCCCCGGCCTCGGACGGCAATACCACCGCGCAGGTGGCGGAAGAGCTGGCGATCCGCCAAGCGCTCGCCGACCTGCACAACGGATTTGTCGCCACCAGCGACGACGGCGACTTTTCTG
>JNBR01000141.1:15118-46209 GCA_002081595.1 Achlya hypogyna
GCGCCGACGAGAAAACGCGATGGCGTGAAGTTGCTAGCTCAGGCACAACGCTAACCCTCGTGTTGCATTACCCGGACGAGCATCGCCTTGTGTGCGCCAACGTGGGAGACTCGCGCGCGGTGCTGTACGGCCGCGACCTTGCAAGTGATGTGATCTCAGTGGACCACCTCCCCGACACGGCCGCCGAACGGCGGCGCATTGAATCCAGCGGAGGTACGGGCACTGACGGGGATCTATGGTAAAGCGCGGTAGGCTTTGTGGCGATGGAGGGCGTCTGGCGAGTTATGGGGCAGCTCGCTGTGTCGCGGACCCTTGGCGATCGCCATCTGCGGCAATATGTGAGCTTTGATCCGAGCATTACGCACGTCAACCTGCCGGTGAATCCGGGGTTCATCGTCGTGGCCTCGGACGGCGTCTGGGACACGGTTACAAACGACGACGCCGGGCGCTTTGTGGACGAGCGCCTCGACCGCGACGATCTCTATGAGATCGCACAAGACCTCGTCATCGAGGCCTATGTTCGTGGCAGTGCGGACAACATGCTCGCACTCGTCATCGACCTTCGGAGCGATCTGTAACGTCTCATCAACGCGTATCTACCTTCCCCGCGTCTTCAACAGGCCTCCATGCATCCTCTCCGCTCGTGCACGCGGCTCGAGTCGCCGCCACCGTGCGCCGCGCCGAATCTGGCGCCAGAATCGGCCAGAAACCGATGTCCGGTTGACGGTATCCGGAGGGGCAACAATCAGGTGGCTTCAAAGCGGAAGCTGCCCTGCCGACGACGATGGCGGTCGGGGGGATGTGCGTCGAGTGCGAGGACACGGAGGCTGCCCTCTCGTGCGCCGAATGCTGCGACGTCTACTGCGACTTGTGCTACCAGGCGCAGCACCGATCAGGCCATCGGCTGCAGCACCACGCGACACCGTTGGTAATAGAATCGGCGCCGACGCCGTCGTCTCCTGCGACAACTGCGTCGCCCACGACGGTCCCTGCCGTGACGCCTCCGACTGAGGACGTCGAAAAGGTGGATGAAACAATGGCCGATGGTCCTGATGTTCCGCGGTCCCGTGGCGCAGCCTCCGCCGAGTCGGTGCAGGTCGCGGCGCGGGCTAAGTTCATTCCAATGCGGCTCAGCGACTCGGAGCGCGTGCTTTTCAACCTTTTGGATGCCGCTTTGAACGTGTCCGAGTACACGGACAAGGTGGACATCCTCTCGTACCGGTCGCCCGTGAAGCGCATTCTGACGGAACTCACGGACCTCTTCAACATCATGTCGGGCATGATGGTCGCGAGCGACTTCCGCAACGGCAAAAAAAAGGTGCTCGGGCGCAAGTACCAAGACAACGCCGACTTCTTCAAGGCCGTCTTCGAGATCGGTCGTCGGTACAAGATCATGAATCCAGGTACGTCCTCGTGGCGTGCTCAGGTTCTAATCACGCGCCCAGAACGCATGCGCAACAACTACGGCAAGATGATCTACCTGTTGCAAGACGCCAGCATGCAGGAGGTTGAGGGGTACTTTGAGTTCTCCTGCATCGAAGACACGCACACGGTGCACTCTTTCCTTGAAGCCCGCGGTGCTCTCGATCTGCTCCTGGACCCCGACGTCCCAATCGCGACGCGCTCCATCTCGGAGACAAGCAGCCACGCCGCCGCGCAGCGCCAAGAAAAAGCGGCGGCTATAACTTCCCTCTGTGCCCAGTACCACCGCTGCCCGTGCCGCCCTCTGACACTGCCTGTAGCTACGCGAGCGCGGACTTGAGCGCGGACGACATCAAGCTCTGCCTCGCGTCTATCGATGACAACCACAGCTACCTCGCGCTCAACTGCGATCCGATCACCAAGATGCAGGAGCTGCTGGAGCGCTACTTTCTTACGCCCGTCGGGGGCTTTGCGCTTGATATTCGCGCCGGCAAAAACGGTGCGCGCCTCACGCACAACCACAAGACGCAGTACGCGTACGCGATGCAGTCGCTCGCGCTGTGGAAAAGCATTACGCTCGACATGTTTCCGCTCTGGTTTGCTGTCGAGGAAGATCTGCTGCACGGCGGCGGCTACCGCCTTCGGGTAGGCGACAGTGTTGGCTAGCTCGCTGACGGCGCCACGTAGGACACGGGTCAGGGCCTCAACCGAATGCAGCGGGCGCCGCAGACGTCGGCGCGGGTGCACGGCATCCTGCATGCGACACAGAAGGCTTCGCCCATGGGCTGGGTCGGGTCGTCCGTCATCCACCTCGGGGACCACAACGTGCCGAACGCGCTCATGTTCATCGACAAATACACGCAGGTGTCCCGCATTCTGAGCCCCATCGTGCAGACTGTCGAGTTCATCGGCCGCATGGAACACGACCCAAACACGGCTGTGTACATCGCGGGTCTAGGCGGCGCTGAGCACCTGCGCCAGACGATCCTGTGTGACTTTTTCAAGCACGGCTTCGACGGTAGCGGCGCTGACAACTTCTTCGACGCCGGCAGCTGTATCGACGGCCGCCTCACGAGTGCTTGGAACTGGTGCTCCAAGATAGAGAAGAAGTCGTTTTACCACATCTTCCTCATGGCTGGCTTTGTCGGCTTTGATGGCAGCTTTGAGAAGTAACGCCGAACACAAAACGTTGCCTGCGTACTTTGGCGGAAGCGTTAGCGTCGTAGCTCTAACAACACAGTACCACGCGATGTCGGCCACGTGATGTCGGCCTCCTCGTGCTCGCCTAACCCGAATCGCGAGCGATGGCCCGCAGCACCTAGCGGCATCTACATGAGCTCGCTGGGCATAATGGCCAGGTCGTCGTCAATCTTAACTACAGTGGGTCGAGACTCGAAACAAGCTAGCATCAACTAATCAGTTTGGTATTGCGATAAGTACATTGCCTGGGGACTCGTTTCCGGCACGCACTTATGCCGGTGTGGGGCTTGGTCACGCTGCAGTGATTGAGGGCTGTTTCCCAAGGGCTGGCAACCGAGTGTCGACCGAACGCTAACCTTTGTCCATTTTTGCACCAAAGACCTCAGATGTGGTTTCGCAATGGCTGTGTGTCGACGAGAAATCGTTCGCAGCAAGTCAGGGCTGGGTATACAGCTTGGACAATTCCGTCCTACGGGGTTTCCAGAATATGCAATGAAAATATCACATCAACCATCAACATGTCGAATATGAACACGATTTGGAACTCCAGCGCTTGTGTCTGGTACCGGGTGTGGTGCACCCGTAACGATCGCACCTTTCGACCCGACCTCGAGCGCCCAGATCCCCTAGCAGTAGCTAACCAGCCTGCTTTTGTCATCAAGCTGCACCTCCACCACGCCCTTATCAAAGAAGACCCAACATCCCCATTGCGACGACTTCTGGTCGTGCTTCGACGCCAACCATGGCCCTGAGACCACATCGTCCCAGCCGCGGCATAAACAATCCATCCCGCCACATACAGCCTCAAAGAAAGTTCACACATTTAGACTAGGTATCCTAGTATTTAAATCTAATGGACTCGCTTCAACAACGATTTGGAACCCGTCGCAGGACAAATAATCCATCCATTTGTCCTTGAGATGTCGACAGTCGCAGCGCTCTGTCCGGTGTCGACAGGAAGGTCCTCAAACACTAGACTTGAGGTTAATCGGTTCTTGCCTACCAACCACGAACATTTAGCAAATAAATGTTGACATCTTTGGGGGTCGAAGCCCAGGACAAAGGAAATAAGTGGTACGTTAAAAATACATGTCAAACAAGGCGCCATGCAGCAATTGATCTCCTTATTCACTTCTCCCCGAGTCTCCAGGAATGGAACTCAGGGCGCCTGTCATTTTGAACCCCACTGACAGGGATAATGTTTTTGTTGACATGGGGTCGATTTTGTTGGGCAACAACTTGTTGGGCAACAACTTAATTATGCGCATGTGACGAACTAAAGCATGGCATCTTACGGCTGAAGCCTGCAATCGTGTTTGTTGAAACATACGCCCCATTTTGGTTCTCCTGACGCCCCGTTGCTTCTTCGGTGTCATTTTACGGGTGGCTAGTGCCCTCAATTTTGATCGTAAACTACAGAAGCGCCGTACGACTCATTGTACGATGACCATTTCGTCTGGAGTTGAAAGCAGATGTGAGTGCATGCATTCAAAGCGCTAAGATCAGCCTAAGAAGCGCACCGTGGACTACCCCACAGTCTCGGAGTCCGAAACCTATTTCATGCATGCATGCAATGTGTAGCTACACTACAGTAGTACCCTTGTACTTGGCACCCGACTATTAAAGCGGCACAATTGGGGGTTGAAGTCCAGGACAAAAGGAAATAACCTGTACGTTTACAAAGCATGACTCTCACACCACTATGCTGCAATTTCGAAGCGATTTTCCACTCCGGCGATCGTGGCCAGCGATGGTCCTGGTCGTCAGGTGTCTGTCTTTTTTTGGTGAATGCAAAAACCATTGTTATCTCTGCAGCTCACAGGTTGTTTTTGTGCTCAGCAAAACTTTTCATTCAAGAATGGACACAATTCTTTACTGTTCATTGAGCCGTTGTTTTCCACCGTGCAACGCAAGGCCCACCGCAATACCTTACACCGTTAGAGCCTCTAAACGTGATCTTGGAGTCGAATGCACTTTTTGTGTTCGCGTGCCACCCCATTAATGACTCGGGGACTTTTCGAGAAACAGGACCATGGGAGTGGGGTCATTTGCGAACGGGAAGAGCGTCATGCTCCAAGTTGAACGAACGTTTAGCTCGAGATGACGATGAGCGTGTGACTCATCTATATATAGTGCCGAGTTCGACCATGCAGCGCACGTTGCCAGCTCTACAGCATAGCCAAAGCCTGGCAGCACTGCCTGAAGCGAGCTCACCACCCCGCCTAGTCCACAGTCACAGCAATTGGGTACTGCCAACACCGTCGTCGTTGTCGTCATTGCCGGGCATATCCCCGTCTCCAACACTAACACCATATACCAAGAAGCCTCTGGCCAAACAAAGTCGGCGTACCCTCGCCCCTCTCAATCACGAGACGCGACCGCTGTCGCCCACAAAATTGCTGTCCAAGAAGGCGGACGAGAGCCAGGACTCGGAGTTTCAAAGTCTACTTCGCGCAGCAAATGTGCTTTTGGAATTAAAAGACGTCGAAGCGGCGACGGCCAAAACCCTCGAGCTCCTCGTGCACGTAGAGAACAAGCACTATGCGAGCTTGCATCTGCGCCAGGAACACGTGGCGGCGTTGCAAGGCGTCGAACGGGCTCTGGAGGCACTTGAGGCCGACACGGAGGCCCAAAGGCTAACCCACCGCCACCGTGGCAACCAGCACATGCAGGAGCTTGCGGCCGCACTGCTTGCCCCAGCAATTGACGGGCGAGACGATCCACGAATCGTCTCTCTCATCGAGATAACTGCGGCCGAGTACAAGCGAGCGGGCGACAAAAGGCACGAGTGCATTGCAGCATTGACCAGTAAACGAACCGGGGACACTTGTCTGGCTCGCGCCCAGTCAGCGTTCGCCGAAGGAGGAATTTCCAACGCGCTAGCACTAGCGGCAGAGGCTGCGGTGGCATACGAAGGCTACAAGGCATCACCCCACTTCGCACAATGCCAACTACTTCTCTCGCTTGGATTCCAGGACGTAACTTGGTCGCACGTAACACAGTCGCGGAATGCTTGTCATCGGGTGCTTAGCTGCTGTGCGTAGGAAGGCCATCAAGAAGTGTACGCTATGCTCAACGAACAAGTGGCCGCGACAGACCTCGCGGCATTTCTCCACCAAGGGCAGCAACTCATGCAAGGGGCACTCGACGCATCGAAAGCTAGCCTCGCCTCCGACGACCCGGACGCGGCCTTGGCTCACTTGCATCGGTGCAAAGTGTATCGCTCATGGCTTGAAGAGAAGCAGGGTAGCGTGAGCCTTCCTGCGTCAGTCGTCGCAAGCCTCGAGAAAAAGTTCACGAAGGCCAAACTCCTTCACAAAGTCGGCCATCTCCTGGAACTGAACGACTACCAGCTGGGTCAAGTGATCGTACTATGGCAAACCGCTGCCGTGGACGAGGAGAACGCGACAATGCTTATGGCCGAGATGGCGATCGCGCAGCTTGCTGAGGCTGCAATTGCCAGGCCAGCATGCATTGCTTCGTTTATCGCACTGCTCGACACAATCTTGACGACGACTCGTATGCTATTTATTTGGTGTAGACGATGGACCCATTCTGGCGTAGGCCACGACCAAGAATACCTCCCCGACGCGCTCAAGTGGCTCGTCGGCGCGCTCGAAAAGGCCAGCGGCACCAAAACCAAACTCGTGTGCCTCGAGCGATTCGTTTCGTGGGTGCCAGCGCGGCCTTTGCTGCACCACGTCGTTGGCAAAGGGCGGTTTGTTAGTTTGTGGTTGGCCGACCGCGACGAACACCTCGGCGACGACGCTCTCATGTTGGGCTACGTGCGCGTCTGGGCTCATTTCCAGTCGCTGCATCCCAAGGCTCTTCTTGACGACAACCGCAGCATCAGCATTCTCACTGCCGTGTGGATGAGGCACGTGAGCAAACTCGATATTGCACTGCTCTGTTTGGATGTGGCGACCGTGTGCATCGGGAATGGGCTCCGCACCGCCCAAACCACCATCGTCGCTTCTGTTGTTGCCATGCTGCAGACGTATTCGTCGCTATCAGTTGCAACGCTTAAACAGGTCGTCATGTTGCTGGAGCCACTGGCAGCGGACAAGTCGTGCCTAATTAAATGCCGCCACCACAGGGACGTATTACTACCTCGGCTGCTCGGCGTCGACTGTGCTCTAAGTCTTTACGACGCCATCGCTTCCGACACAGGCAGTATACGGGCTCTCCCCGCCGACGGCAATCGATGATCCCCGCGCATGCCACACCGCATATTTAAACGACGCCTTTTGCACTTTATCTGTTAGCTATGCAGAACTTTCAGTTGTCGTATTGACCGAGACCAGTGGGCTCAGGCCGCATTAAACTGAGCCCCACTGGTGGTCCGAGACGATCCAGACGTCGTCAGCAACGACACCATCGACGTCCTGCACGAATTCGAAGTGCGCATGGGTCGCATTAGGCACATGCACGCGGCCGTAGCCGTACTCGTGCAGCCACTTGGCGCTCCAGTCGAACGCCAAGTTGGCGCCCGTGTCGAGGAGCTTCCCAGCCGAGCCGATCATGATGTGCACGGGTGCCTTGGCCTTGCCGTCTGCAGCCGTATTGCACATGCCGCCAAAGACGGGGCAAGTACGCTCGTAATTGTGCACGTGGCCCGTGAACACGGCGTCAACGACGTACTTTGCGAGCAGCGGCTCGTATGCGGCGCGCGAGAGTGTGTTGTACGCCTGGTCGTTAGACGTGTTGATGGATACATACATGGGCCGGTGGACGTGGAAGAAGACCCACGGCGTCTTGGTGCGATCAACGGCGGCCAGGTCGGCTTCGAGCCATTGGCGCATGCGGGACCCGGTGTTGAAGTCGTGCTCGCTGCTCACAACCACCTGGTGCACGAGGCCCATGTCAAAGCTGTACCAGAAGACGCCGTTGCCGTTGCCTGGCATATGGAAGCGCTTGGCCGTCGGGACTCCGCATTCGCCGCCGGAGCTTGCCTTGGCAAACGCTGGTGTCGGGAAGAAGCATTGCGACGCGCCTGAGACGTCAACCGCATGCGTCGACGTTGTGTAGGCGTACTCGTGGTTGCCAACGCTCACCATATATGGCAGCTGAGCCGCGATGGGCTCGATCAGCGCCATCCACTGCTCCCATGTGTACCCAACGCTGTCGGCGTACGAGAGGTCGCCGACGTGGAGCACAGCCGCGTAGTCGGCGGTCGCGGCATCAGCAGCCACGCGCTTAGCGGTCGAGAGCGATCGCCCGTCGAGCCCGAGGCCGCCGGTCGCCGTCGTCCACGTGCCCATGTCTCCGAAGACGAAGAAGCGCGAGTCGCGCCGGGAGCCAAGATCAGGCATCTTAAAGGTGAAGACGTCGCTCCAGCCGGCGACTGCGTCGCCAACTTGATACTTGATGTGGGCATTCGGGGGCAGCTGGGTGAGCACCGCATCATAGAACGTGCCAACGGGGATGTACGTTATGGCGGACACCGTCGTTGCTGGGGCACCGCACATGTCGACCGCCGCATATGTGTCGGCGGTTGCGGCCGCCTCGAGGGAGAGGTCGGGGTCGCCGCAGTTGTCGTGGACAATACCGTAGCGCACGGTGGGGTTGGTCACAGCCGCACTGGTCCACTTGACACGCATCTCGCCAGCATTGCCCGTGAGGGCCAAGTGTACCTGTAGCGGCTGCGTCGGGCCTTTGGCCATGGTCACCACAGCGCTGGTAGCCTGGGTCACGAACTGTTTGGGAGCAACTGCCTTCTGGTAGCGAAACTGGTAGTCGCACCGCATGTTGACGAGCGGACCAAAGGTTAGAGTCCCACTCACGCCACTTGTCAGTTGGAAGTCCATGTAGTCGCTGTCGGCAGCCGTTGTCACCGGCGATGCGCAGTAGGCCGCGATGCGGTCACCAGCACTCGGAGACACCGCAGTATACGATACTTCCACCTGCGCGAGGTGGTTGATGGACGTAGCAGACACAGAAATGGTCGCCGCCGGTGTGTCGAGGCGCCGCCCGTCGTGGGCCTCGTACTCGCAAATGTGGGTTCCGTTGCTGTGGCGACAGTGGTCCGGTGTGTCATGCAGCATGCCGAGGCCGCCGACCCATTTATCGTCGGTGGCGATTGCAGCGGTAGTCAACGCGAGGAGGCAAGTAGCGAGCTTCATGACCTGAAGGCAATTGGACAATGCCCCATTCCAAGCATCTTTCCCGCGTCGTGAGTCACGTCCGTTGGTGGCAATTGCGATGGGCAGATGGAATCTTACGAGATTCAGTCCCACCCACGGCTGCAGCAATCGCCCCAGTGGCTCACATCGTAAAAACATCGGCGCAGAGGAGACTTAGATGCCAAGAGCCGCTACGTAAATTGAACGTCTCTGCTGCATTACTGCATTGCCGCAGGCTGCGAGGGAGCTTGAGCAATTGGCCTGACGATTTCGGGGCCAAACCAATGGTGGTTGTGTGCGCTGATGGGTGAATTGAGCCCAAGGATTGGAAGTGACCAACGAGAGCCTGTTGCCTTGGGATTGAATCTCGGCAACGAGTAGATCTCTATGGCGCACGCACAATGTTGGTTGAGGTTACAAAGTACGCCACCAGACGTGCACCCAAGAGTTCACAAAAGCGGTGGGAAATTACCCAAAAGCCGCATAAAGGATCTCTCGAGGACTTAACATATTCTCTAAGGTTCCTTTGTGTCACTGACGGTGCAGCATACTTAGTAAATCTTCATTGAACCATGCAGGCTCAAATGAAGTTTCGTTATATCGTTCTCCAAGCGCTGCAGCAGACAGTAGATGGGAGATGAAATTTGATTGAAGAAGTGGTTAAATCTCTCTTTGCTAGCTACTTGGTGTCCATGGTGGTGCTAGAGACCGGGCATCGGTGCTGTCTTTGGCGGGCTGATGAAGCATCACTGGGACATGCATTGGCGGTGGGTGGCCATGGCTCCGCATGAGTTGCCGGGGCAGACTTGAGAGGGCCTTCGCGACGTAATTGGTATTGTGCGTTCGCTTGCATTACTTTGAGTTGCTTGTGGTGACGCTCCGGGGCATCATGCTCGCGGCGTATTCACCAGGCACGTCCCGTAGGGCCTGGGCGGTCAGGACATAAGTATAGCTGCGCCGACCTATAGGACGCTTGTGGCCACGCCGGCTTCCAGCTCGGCTACTCATAACTACTCTGTCTTGAAATGTTTCGGTGTTTTGAGGCTAATACTAAAGCCAAATGAAATTTATAGACAGCATTTTCTCGTAAATTTTGAAGTCATCGGAGCCATCAAGTGCGTCGTCAATTTCGAGGTCGTCAGGGACACCAAACTTGTTGAAGAGTTCGCAGAGCTCGGCGACCGAGCGCTCATCCGTGATGCGACAGTACATATCTTGCAGTTGGTCCTCGGCGGCCTCTTTGTCAGCCACAGCAACGAGGTCGGGGTCGCCAAAAACACCCTCGGCGCAAGCTCTGGTCTTTGCCGAGTGGGGCAGCTTGTAACTGATTCCGCAAGCGGAACTCCACGGCCTTTACGCGCTCTTGGTGATCCTTGGCGGGAAAGCAGCGGCGCCCGGAGCTCCCTTGATGCCGCTCTTGATGTCGGCGCCGTGGTGCAGCTATCCATCGTGGGTGCGTCTTGTAAGAGCGTCGACGACGAGAAGCCGCTCGTCGTCGTTGCGGTTCGGTTTGGTCTTGGGCATGGAGTTGAAAACGGGACGGGTCAACTGGATTGGCTGAAAATCATATGTAGGATGTGATTGGTCAATATTTCCTGAAATATCCGTCTCTTATTGGCTCAAATGGTTGAATTTTATCTCTCAGGACAGGAGAAGGTTGGCGCATGAAGCGATTGCACTGGAACGACTGGACAAAATCCAATCGATTGGTGTATCTGGATTGGCCAAAATAGAAGAAATGATGATAATCGAGCCAATTAACTGAAATCACCGAAACATTTCGGGACAGAGTAGTACTGTATTTTATCGGGGAACCATGCAGTGGGCAGGTGCAATTCTAAAAATAGAATCAAATCAGATGAACGTCAAACGACAAATTCCAGCACACCCGCCACTTGACATCGACACGCCAAACCTCGTGCGCAAGTACGAGGCCCTGGACGCGCCGCCGCATGTGCTTGCGATGGCGTCGATGGCGTATCGATGCATGTGCGACGAGCAGCAAAACCAGTCAATCGTCGTCAGCGGCGCGGGCAAAACACACCACTTGCCGAGGCGCTGGAGCTCGGCAGTCTCGGGGACCGGCGATTTTGAACCCGAACGACTGCTGCGAGCGGCGGCATGGCGTCGACGCCAATCGTGCAGCTGGCACGAACGCAGCGGGCCTCCCAGGGCATGGACAACCCCGACTCTGCGACGCGCGTGCTGCAGGGTGTCGTGGCGGCGCTGCTGGACCTAGGCAACGTGGTCTTCGACGACGCGATGTCGGCGGTGTCCAGCCTCGAGATGGTGGCCGTGGCATCGGCTCGGACGCGCTGCAAACGGTGACAACGGCTGCTGCTGGGGGTGGCGCCCGAGTATCCAGCAGGCGCTATCGGTCGTCGTGGAGCAGCCCAAGGTCCTCCAGGCGCTGACGCAGATCCTGCAGATGTGGTTGGCCGCCCGCGCCACTGCTTGCTCGCGGTTTTCGTAGACCATACAGCAGCCCAATGGTGCCTCGACCGCGGCGTCGATGTCCGTGCCTCCTGTGGTCGAGATTGCGCCAACGGCGCAGGTGCCACTGTAGTGAAAGGATATTCTAGGTCGAAGGGTGTGCTGACGGCGACCACAGAGCGCAGGTCGAACCGCAAGTCAACATCTCTTTTGTCAATTGTGTCTACAAATGAATTGCTAGATGAGCTATGTGCCAGTTGAAAAGTGGCACCGAGACGCCACGCCATCAAAGCGAGGCAAAGTCCAATTGACTCGCAGCTGGAGGGTCTCAAGTGTTACTTTGTACCTCACGAGGCGCCTCAGGGGTCAAGGCCTGGAGAGTACCTGCCTAAAAGCTGCCTGCCATTGTAGCTTTTGAACTCTAGAGGCAGAGCTACGGGTATGTGATCAGAGAAGTTTTCGTATTAACCGGTTGGAGTGTCCAATTCCTCCTCGCTTTCCATCGGTCAGACGATCGAATGTCGTTGAACTGTGTTCTGCGATCGGCTCGGCCTCGGCGATTGAGACTCAAGAGCGCTGTGGTTACTAAAAGAGCTGTTTCGACCATTCCCGTTTTGAAATGGCTTGAAAACGTTTAACAAAAGAGGCCCTGATTGATTTGTATGTGGGGAATCGAATAAAGTGATTGGAGGCAGGATTCATACGAAAACATCGTGTGCGAAGCCCAATACCTGTTCATTGCTCTCTATTGAAATGGCTTTTGGATGATGGTCGCCATCTCTGTGACCGCTTGCATCGCCTCAATGACTGCCTTGGGTATCGTGAACGGTCCGAAGTCGGCCTTGCAGTACGTCGTCGCGGGGTACACGCCATGCGTAAAGTAATCGGACACGACCTTTCGCAAACAGCTACTTGGCTGCGAGATCACCGCGCCGTGACCATAGCCCTCCAGCACGACCAAGATCGAGTTGTTGGCGCCGAAGCGTTTGTAGACCGCCTGCGCGCTCCGCAATGGCGTCACGGGGTCATGCTCGGTGCTCAGAATCAGCACTTTGTTGGCCAGCGTCCGATTCCACGGGCCTGTGAAGCGTTCGACGGGTGTCGTCGTCCAGTACTTAACTTGTAGCAGATCTCCAATCCACGAGCTTCCGAATGTTGGCGAGAGCGTCTTGGCGTCGTGGAGAGCCTTCGCCCAGCTCTCGGGGGTGTTGAGCGCCAGAGTGGCGTCATTGCCCATATACGGCAAGCCCGCATAACCCACGTCACGGGAGGTAAGATCCATGGGGCACGTGTCCGGAGCCGATGGCAGCACCAAAGTTCCCATGCGCAGCTGATGCAGCGCAGTTGCGAGCATCGGCCAGCTGCTTGGATGGTACATAGACGACAGTAGCATTTCGTTCAAGTCTTGGCGTGTGAAGCGTATGAAGTCGTAACCCCCGCGCAATATAGTCGGCTGGAAATTGGCGACGAACGTCCGAAGCTGGGATGCAAGGTACGGCCGCGGCAACTTGGGGTCTGCAAGGGAGCACAGTAGAGGCCCCACGGCCTCACACTCGGAGGCGAACCCGTCAAAGACCTTTTCCAAGTCCACGATCGAACTTGTCCAAAAGGCGGCACTGTCGTTTACGTAGCCCCGCGCATCGACGACCGAGTCCATAACGAATCGCCCGACTCTGTCTGGGAACATGTTGGCGTACGTTTGCCCAAGGAACCTAATCGCAGCATGAGCCTAATGGGGCAAGAGCACACTGAACGTACGTGCCGTATGAAGCACCGTAATAATGCATGAGGTCCTGCCCGAGCGCAGCGCGGATGAGGTCCATGTCACGGGCCACGAAGGCTGTCGAGAGATACGGCAGGTAGTCGCCGTCGTAAATACGGCACCGCTGCACGCGCAAAGCGTGCTCGCTACCGTAGCGTTCGACATCGGCATTGGAGAGCTGCCCGTCGAACGGCAGCAATGTTGCTGCTTGCGTCTCTTGCCACGCTGTGAAGCCGTTTTTAGAGCACCGGATCGGCCGTGATGCACCGACGCCGCGTGGGTCGAAGCCCAAGACGTCGTAGCTGCCGCCAGTGATGTCGTTTGCGAGTGGGACTGCGAGCATTGTACCAGGAGCTCCAGGGCCACCGGGGTTAACAAGAATGGTGCCCAATGGCGTCGTCACGTTAGTACGGTAGCGCTGCACAGCAATGTCAATGGTCGCATTGTTCGAGACATTTAGATGATCGAGAGGCACCGTGATGGCACCGCACTCGTAGCGCGGGTCAACTTTGTCGGGGCATGGACCCCAGCGGAACGGATCGGTCACTGCGGCCACAGCCATGAAGGCATTAAGCAAAAACACTCGGATCATTGGCGCCAATTTGCAAGTGAAGATGCTGGTGCTGAGGAATCTTACCGTAGCGCACTACACTGTACAACCAAGCTTGGTTGACGCGCAACTCTTCGTGCTCTTCTTGCTCTTCGTGCCATTGGGCATTGTCTCATTCTCACTCTACAAAAACAAATAATTCCATTTAAAAGGATATTAATTGTTCTAGGATATCGTGTTGCGTTGCCTCGGCTGAGCAGGCGACAACGCCTGTCTCGCACATTGACGCTGGTGCCGCCAGAGCGGACTGGAGAAAGAGAATACGAGGTAGCTACAATAGGAAGGCGACCAAAAAGCATGCATTGGTGACCTTTAGCCCAATCCCTGCAGCGCCAGTGCCTCATTTACTCGACAACATCATCTTCAGCCGATCGCAAAGAAAAAGATGATTTCTGAGAGGTATTCACACACTGCGGGCACGACAAAATGTTAATAAAATCCCATCGCCTTTGAAAACGCCATGGATGGCGGCGTCCGCCAAGAAGTGCCACGACAGGCGCACAAGAATGTATGTGATGACAACCATCGGAGCTCTGATCACATACGTCCCCCGCACACTGTCAGACGTCAAGGCGGGTCTGACGGATCCGTTGCGTCAAGCGCTCGTCCAAATCCATCGACACGAGTTCATCGTCAATACGACCGACCCCGAAACCCCTGAACGCCTAAACGCCTAAGCGGATCAATACCAAGCGCTCTCGGTGGCTCGTGTTGTTTGAGCAAATGCTTAGTGCAATCATCTCGGTGTCCATGACAACATTCTTTGCGAACGTGCAAATTGTCGCATCGTCATGTGCGACCACTTGCAAAGTTCGCACAAAACGATGTCAAAATCACTGGGGGTGGTTCGTGAAACCCGTGATCGAGATGCCAGAGGCAATGGGCCGGTATGAGCCCCGAGATGCTGCAAGCCGGAGGGCACGCGGAGCGCACAGCATGCACGAAACTTCCTCAGCATCATGGACGGACAGTCCTAGAGCTTCAGAAGCCATTTTCTTAGTCAGCCACAACAGGCAGCAGGGGCATGCCTTGGGGAAACACCATGCGACTGAGGGCCGTGGCGATGTGAGTGTATGATGGCAATCGTACAAGTACTCGGTCGAAGGGCAACTTCCATTAAATGAAATTAAACAGCGTTCGAGGCCGTCTTCTTGATAGCACTCTTGCGAGTAGTACTCGGGAGTTCAGCGTCCTCCATGCTCTTCTCGCGCTGGAGGCGGTTGTACTCGATCGCTTGCTTCTTGGAGATCCGCCGGCCGATAGTTAGCATGTATACGGAAAGGCCAATCTCGAGTGTGAGCGCCATGAGGGCAATTACCATGTAGCCCTCGAGCTTGCCGCAGCTAGTGCCCGAGAGGTTGTCGTCCAAGCCATTGGCCAAGCAGTATGTGCGAAACTCAGCCTTATCAAAGTAGGGCTTGAGGAAGGTGGAGATGGTAGCGATCGAGAACGCAATGAGACCGATGTGAAGGAGGTAGAAGATGAGGGCACCGTGCCGCTGGAGGCGGTTCACGCAAGGACAGCAGTCCCTCAGCGTGTACAGGAAGGCAAAGCCCACCGATACAAAGACAGTCGCCAAGTAGAGCGCGAGCATGGCGATACCCATCTCCCGCGAGACTGCGATGGAGGGAAGCACCGTCAGTGCCTGCAGCGCCAGCACCAGCAGCATCAAGCATTCGTCCAGAATGATGCACATGCTCCAGACCTTTTCTGTCGTCGGCTTGTTCCGTTTTGAACAATTTTTCAGCGGAAAAAAACACTAAAAAACAATTTGTTCGAAATCCCAACGCCCTTCGCTCAAGTGAGCGACCGTCCGCACAGCATCAAAAGCAACGCAGGCAGTCCGTGGTCGCCGTCGTCGGCAGATGCCAAGTCGCAAGGTAGCGTCGAGGCCGCTGCCCCCCTCGGAGCCGCCCAGGAGCAGCGGCAATGACGAGCTGGGTCGCGCGGTACACATTCGGTTGTGGCGACGATAGCGTCAGCGAACTTTTGTCCATCGACATGCTGCTTCCGCAAGCATAATGGTCGATGACTCAGCACGTGAGACTCTTCATGCGATAAGACTTGACAAAGTTAGTTAATAGGTTACAATCTTAAACGTGCATTTCAGAAAACATGTCGATGAAGGACGGACATGACGTCATGCTCAGGATGGCGCTGCCGAGACGTTCGAAGTCACTGCGCTCGCTGTAGATTTGGGCGCTGATGCGAATGTACATCTTTCCTTGGATTGGAAGCACCTTGGTGACGAGCTGACACTTGTCCATGAGGATGTCGATGACAAACTCGCACACTTGCAGCATCTCTTCGGACGACAGCGGTTCCTTCGAGGCCTTGGTGGGCCACTCGATTGGGAGGCGGATCGCGCTCACAAAGGGGCTACGCTGCCACGGCGGCAGAAGCGGCTCCGTGCGCCAGAGGCTCGCGAGGTAGCTCGATGCCCAGTCGATGAGTCCTTTGTTGTGGGCGAAGACACGGGCGAAGCCGAGGTTCTGGTAGAAGTCGAGCGACGTCGCGATCGTGAGGTAGTTGGACTCGTCCTTTGTGCCCTGGACAGCGAACTCCTCGAGGAAGCCCTGGTTGTACCCGAGAGACGTGACAACGGGTCGGATCACACTCTGGTGCTCACGGTCGACGTACAGGAACGAGCTCGACTTCGAACCGAAAAGCCACTTGGTCGTCGTGCCAACGTAGAAGTCGGGACGAAGCTCGCGCAGGTTGAGCGGCAGCTGGCCTGGAGCATTGGCGCCGTCGATAAGCGTGTAGACACCACGGGACCGCAGAATCGGGATGAGCTTATCGAGAGGGAGCACGAGAGCACCCGAGCTCGTAATGTGATCAAGTACGGCAACACGCGTGTTGGGCGTGATTGCGGCCACGATTTGCTGGATGAGCGAGTCGTATGAAGGGATCGGGAGCTTGACGTCGACAACCTTGAGTTCGACGACTTCTTGCGTCATGTAGCAGATGTGGCGCAACGTGTTGAACACACCCGGGTAGGTAGAGCTCATGCAGAGAACTTCGTCCCCGTCCTGCAGATCCAGCGACCGTAGCACCGAGTTGACACCGTGCGAGATGTTAGGCACGAAGACGATATCATCCGAGTCTGCGCCAACAAACTCTGCAAGGCGTTCCGCAGACTTGCGGAGAAGTGTGGGCAGTTCGCGTCGATAGAACCGGTCAGGGTTCATTTCCATGCGGTTGACGAAGTACGCCTGCGCCGCGAGCACAGGCTTAGGGGCGAAGCCAAAGGACGCTGGGTTGAGAAAGATCGTGGACGGTTCCATGTTGAAACAACACCGTGCCGAGCTGCCGAAGGTGAGCTGGTTGAGAAAGCAGCTGCAGTCAGCGGGCAGAGTCGAGAGGCGGTCGAGGTCCATGGAGGCGGTGGTCTCTGCCGATCGCTGTGGCTTGGCGGCCGGAGACACGGGCGCGGGCGGACCTGCCATCGCGGCGCCTGGCGAGTACACGGCCTGTTGCATGCTTACTGGTGCCGGCGCGTCTTGAGAAATGAACCCCCTCAATATTATTATTATTTTAATTCGAAGGAAAGACCAACTCGATATAAAAAGAACGGGGTGCGGGACATGCGTTTTTATTTTATTTTCAGCCAATCGCAGCGCCGGCTAGCAGCGCTTTAGCCCCTCCCCACGCTCCCATTGGCCAAAAGGCGAGCCAATGAAACCACCGGACGCCGCCGACGCATTTCACCGCGGACAAGGAGACGCCAATCGCGACCGCGCGCGTCCAAGATGGTGGCAGCTGGCCGCAGCCGGCGCGGGCATCCGATTAGCTGCATAGTCCCCGCCATGTGGACGACAAGTCGGCCTTCGCGGCTTCGGCGACCGACTGGTCTCGACGCGAGAACGAGCGATAGCGTCGACGCCAGCAGCCGCCGATCAGATCGCAACTCGGAGAAGCCGCCGATTTCTCGCGACGCCGCGTCGATTCTATGGAGAGCGGTCGAGAGACAGCGCCAGCGATCGTGTAATGCATTGGTCTCGACTCGTGTGGACGGACGAGGCACCTGCGTCCGATATGCAAGGTTGCGGGCCAAGGTTGCCGGAGAATCACGCTGGGAGAGCGGTCGTTCCAACTTCAAGGACAGCGTCGACGTTTGTAATCGCTCGATTAGCTAAGGACCCTGGCTTTCCCCACGGGGTAAAAGGCCGTCTCGCCCGTCCTGCAGCCCCAGCATTAGCTCACGTTTGGGGACTTGACGCACCGAAGCAGCGCGGCAACGTAGCTCTCCTGGCCCGTGTAGTCTTGCGGCGCCTTCTCATTGAGATGCTACACCTTGTAAGCAACCACGCTGTTGCCGGTCCAGGCACCTGACGGTAGAACATGTACTGCCACATATTGTGTTCGTGGCGGACGTGCTGGTCAAAGCCGCGGCCGTGGCGCTGGAACTGAAGGCTGCGTCCTTAAGGCCCGCACCACCCATAGCCACGCACCTGTCGATGCCGCAGATGAAGCAGTTGCTCTCCATGTCCTTCTCGATCGAGGACCGGTGGTCCCGCAGCTCGCCGAACGCGTCGATGATGATGCCGCCAATGATGTTGAGTAGCAGCACGCAGATGATGAGCCAGTACGACACATCGAACCCGAGGCGCAGCACCGAGATGGTCGGGTTGTTATGCCAGGACACGATGTGCATGACTGACGCAATGTCCTGCCCTTATGAGCCACCGCTGTCCTTCGCCCGTACCTGGCGCAAGCCCTGGTTGAAGTGCGTCATGACGCACTCCATGAGAGTGCGGCAGCCTGTGTTGGCTTCGTCGAGCACGCCGTAATGCTCATGGAACAGCATGTACCCAACGGCCGTGTACACGTACACGACGACGCACACCAAGTAGAAGCTACGGGTCATGAGCGCGGCCCGCCGTTGCGTCGTACGTTTGCACGAGCGAATCGCGGTTCTGCTCGACGGCCAGCAGCGCGTTCGAGAGCGTGCGGTGGAAGCACACGTCCAGAAGCATGAGCGCGTAGCACACGACTCGGAGGCCGCGGACGGACCAGGCGGGCACGAGCAGCAGGCAGCCAACGCCCCTACGCAGATGTGGCTGCCGCCCAGGACGAGCCGACGCACCCGAGAAAGCAATAGAGCAGGTTGTACTTCGTGTTGTACACCACGAGCGCCAGCAGCGACACGCGGGCCTCGATGGGCAACTCCGCGGGGGTTGGCGCCGTCGCGGCGAACGTCTTGCAGGCGCCGGCGGTTGCCGGGCTGCGGTCGAAAAACAGCCGCGCGAGATCCGACGGAAGACTCAGGAGCGCGGCCCGCGACACGAGCGAAGCGGTGACGGCAGCGTTCTCGAGAGCGCGTGGGGCGGGCTCGGCCCGCAGCCGCTGCCACTTGTAGTTGCTCAAGATGAACTGGCGGCGAGAAACCATCGACACGACGAGGCGCACAACCGAGGCACCGAAGTGGATCACAGCCATGGCAGCCGCAACCGCGTACACGGAGGTGTCGACAGCGGCCAGGTCCCCTGTGCTGAAGCTCTGGCGCGACGTCAGAGTGAGACCGGCCAGGGACGTACATGGTTGAAAAGGTGCAGCCCGTTTAAAGCCAGCGCGAGCCAGAATGTTCTACATGCAAGTTGCGTCATGGTTCGAACCCGGCGGTGACGGACAAAGCGAGGGTCGGGTCTTCGGCGTGGAGGACGAGACGCAGTACTGGTGACGGCGCCGTCTCGAGGTGTGCACAGTACTGCAGCTCTTCCAGAAGCAGTACCGAGTACCGGTGAAAGTTATCGAGCTTGCTGATCTATGAGCAGCCATCGGCCCAGAGCCATCGGTCGTCGCCCCACCTGCGAGTCCTTTGTGAACATGTACACCATGCGCTCGCGCGAGTCGCGGATGACGCGGTGCTCCCAGTGCTCGAGGCAAATATCGGGAATCTGCGCTTCCAGCATCATCCACCTCGCTGCCCCAACCACATACCTTAAAGTGGATCATTTCCAGCTCGTCGTTGCGGAGGATTTCGATGGAACCGACGCTCGCTGCCAGCTTGGTCCAGCCAAAGAACCCCGGTGCGCCGGCCTCGAGTGCCGCCCGCGCAGCGTCCGTGGCCTCGTCACACGCATCGAAGAGCGTGAGGAAGAGAGCGTACAAGTCGCAGCAGGCACTCCAGTGGCCGCGCACCTTGGCCTGCAACCCCCCCGCGACATCCGCTGCATCCACGGTCTGCAGCAGCCGCCGCTCCAGTGCCACACGCTCCATGGCGGCAGCGTCGATCGTTCCGTGGCTTGGCCAGATCTTGGCGCCGCTATCGCCCGCTGCCCGCTCGAGCAGTGCTGCGTAGCCCTCGAACTCCCGCTTGAGGGCCTCGCAGTGCGCGCTCCAAGCGGCTGCGTCCAAGTGAGCAAGCACGCGGCGCGCCACTGTGCCGTCGCGGTTGCCTTCGAGCAGGCTGTAGATCAACAGCGCCGCGCGATGCTTGAGTTCGTGGACGTCGGCTGGCGCGCAGCCGTCGTACACGAGAGGCAGCCGGGCATCTACCGGGGCGCACAGCGGCGACTGGTGGCGGAGGAGGTCGTTGACCGCATGTACGAGCCGCGTGGAGGCACCAAGGGCCGCTTGGTTTGCCGGACAGCCCTGCACGAACTCGGCGAGCGTGGCCATTGCCTGCGCCACGACGGCCAAGTGCGCTTCGGACGTGATGTTCCATACGAGCGAGTGCGAGCGCGGGTCTACAGCCCAGAGGAAGCCGCAAAGGAAAGCCGCAACTTCGGCCAGCACGTCGTGCGTGCGCAGAAGGCCAGGCTGCCACCGCACATGCGCCTGCATTGGCGCAAAGTGGTTCTCGCAGAGGAGCCGCAGCAGCTCCAGAAGGTCCACGGTCATAGGCAGTAGCGGCGGCGGCGGCGGGAGGCGCAAAAAGTGTACAATACCACCGAGGAGCACTTCGCCAAGCGCTTGCACCTGCGCGAACATATCGGCCTGGACACGGGCGTTGCCACCACGGAGCATGGCCAGCGCCACGTGCAGCGTCTCTTGCAGCAGCAACGGGTAGCCAAGGGCGTCATCGAGAGCCTTCGCCAGCAGTTGCAGCACCATCGCTGAGCCGCCGAGGCGCGAGAGTCGCTCCTGCTGCGCATCGTCCGACCCGTCGAGCAACCAGCCCAAGAGGTTCAGATGCACGTGCGGCTGTTGGTGGGCGTTCGTTGCCGACGCCCGGTCGTGCTGACACATGTAGGCAACGACGTGACCAACGATGTCGTCCATCATGGGCGACTGCAGCGCGCAAATGAAGCGCGTCTCGTCCGCCAAAAGCGTGCGCTCATACAGCGCCGTCGCCTCGAAACCTACGAGGTACCGGCGCATGCGCGCGGGTACGCTCATCTCGAGCGGCGCGGCCCCGTCCACCTCCGTGGCCGGCCCTTCGCCGCGGAATCGTTGTCGGAAGGAGCCGCTGCCCAGGCGCCGGAGCACCGCTGAGCTTTGGACCATCGTGCGCAGGCGCGGTGAGCCGACCTTGAACTTGCGCCAGAGCGACGGGCGTTTTGCGTCGTCCTGCCATGCGCGCAGCACCGAGATTGTGAGCGCGCGGTGGGGCACAAGTCGCACGAAGCTTGAGGAAGCCGTCGTTAGCTGCCCTGCCGGCGTGTGCTTTGTAAGCACGGCGTTGGTCTTGATGACGGCGAGAACGCTGATCGCTGCAGTCTTGGTGCGCTCGGGCAGCTTGGCCACGCCCAGGATCTACGGTGCAGTTAAGTTAACGGTAACAAAGGGAGCGCACCTCGCTTAGGATAGCGATGAGGCTTGCGGTGACGTGGCTGTGCGTGGGATGTGCGCTTGTGAGCGCGGGCGCGATCTGTCCGAAGAAGTTGACGAGCATCGGCAGCAAGCCGTCGACGAGGAATGCGAGAATGGCGGCGTACACGCGAGGTTCGGCCGTGAGGGTCTCGCGCGAGACGTCGCTTGGCGTAGCCTCGTCGTCGTCAAAAAAGCCCGCGGCCGCCATCTGTAGCACGCACGCGAGGTCGTGTACGGCGTACTGCAGCAGGGCCCACACGGCCGGGTGCTCGGCGAGGCCGAGCACTGGAATCTGAACGTCGAAGTAGGCGGCGTCGAGAAAAGCCACGAGCGCCTTGCGCACACTGAAGATCGTGCGTGGGTCCCGCAGTGCGCTTACAACCTCGGATAGCGACAGCAACGACCGGCACTCGACCTCGACGCGGTGGTTCTTGCCTTGGCTGCAGGCTGCAAGCAGATGCAGTAGCATACCGTGGTAGTGCAGCCGGTGCAGCCCCGGGTGGTCAAGCAGCATGGCTTCAATGCCGTGCGAGCTCAATAGCAGCGCCATCTCAAGCGCCGGATCGACGCCGCTCATGAGCACCACGCGCTCCGCGTAGCCAGCGTCTGCGGCGAAGAGGTCGAGCGTAACCGGGTGTTGCGCCAGCGCGTTGAACACAACGTTTTGGTTCGTCTCCAGGTACTCGCCGTGCTTGGTGACTACAAGGTGCCCCAGCACCTCGAGTACCCGCGCACGCGCCGCCGGTGCAGCCTCGAACTCTGGTAGCACGAGCAGGTCTGCGACGCGCCCGACAAGCGCCGGCGAGATTGTCTGCACCAGGGTTTCGTTGTGCAGTAGCACACTGCGGACAAAGTCTACGCTGTGTCAGTAATCTTTGGCGCCGTTGGGCACGTACGGGAGACTTCGCTTGGGAAGACGGCTACGTCCCGCACAAAGAGGTCGAGGTGCTCGATAAGCAGTGCTTCGAAGGAGCGGTCGCAACCGATCATATGCATGAGGATCTGGTAGCACCGTCTCACGCCTTCCGAGGCCACGCGCGCTGGCCGCTGCAGGAGGCCGATCACAACGGAATGAAGACCCACGTGGAAAAGCAGCCGCTGCATCTGCTGGTGCTGCTCCCGCGGCTGCGCCGTCACAATGTCGAGCGCGCCATTGAGCGCTGGCTCGGGGCTTTCCGCTGTCATGGCACGAACGAGCCGCCGTAGCTGGTCGTGCAGACGCTTCCAGTCGTTGGACGCAAGCACAAGAAGGTTGTCTGTGATGCGGCCCAACTCGGGCAGAGTGTTGAAGTACGAATACAGCAGGCCGAGCGCCAGCATCGTCAGCTCATGGCAGCCGTGCCGACACAGCCCACAAAGTACGTCCACGTAGCCGATGCCGGCGTAGCAGTCATCCACAATGAGCACCTATCGAGTCGTCAACCGCCACCCAGGCCCCCAGTTCATGCCGCTTCGAAGGCGGCCTCGAGAACGCGCGGTGTCTCTGGGGCGCCATGAACTCGAACGCACTGCAGAAGCGCCGAAGCTTGGCGGTTGAGCCGCCCGGCTGCGAGCTTCGACAGCAGTTGGCACACAAGCACTTTGATGGGCACCGCGTCTGCCATCGGCGCGCTGAGCGCCTTCACGAGCACGTGCACCAAGCTTGTGAGCTGTCGCGGCGCTTCGTAGTACCCGAGACGAACGCACGTCTCGCAGAGCGCGAGCACGGCCGCCAGCAACTGACGCTGCGCCCCCGAGAGCGCGCTGGCACCGATGTCAACGGTACTACAGAGGTGGCTTTCCGCAAAGCGTGCAAACGGTGTGATCTGGTCCATGCATTCTTCCCACGTCAGCGCCGCCTCGGAGTCCACAAGTGCCAAGCACATGGGCTGGAAGGGCGAGAGCCAGCTGCGCGTAAACTACGACGGCCACCGATTGGCCTACTACTGCGCCCCGACGTACCGAAAGATGCGCAAAGTCTTCCGCGTGAAACAGCGCAGGGCCCAGCACCTGAAGATCACCAACGGTGACGAAGGTACACACAGCCGCGCGGACAACGTCAGGGACCGCGTCGGTCGCTAGGAGTCGAAGCGCGTGGTCGGCGAGGAACTGCACGCATGGAGTCTCACGCTGGCGCGGCAGCTGTGCGAGGAGCCGCACCGCGTTCGCTACGTACAGCTGCGTGGGCTCGTCAAGGCAGGCGGCCAGCGGCTCCCATATGCCCTTTTGCGCCACGCGCACAAACACCTACGGCGTCGCCTGAGCCCTGCGCGTTCTCTCACCGCAAACCTCGTCGCACTCGAGGTGGAAGCTCGGTAGGAGGTCACGGCGGCGGAGCGCGTCTGCAACGAGCGCTTGGTTGTGCGGCAGCGCGGTGCCGTGGCAGCTGCAGAGAGTCTCAAGGAAGACCCAGTACTCGTGCGCCCACTCAAACGCCCCGGGCTGCGCCATACGCGTCATGGTCTCATCGACGTCGGTGCGGGAAATGGCACGTAGGAATGCGTCGTTGTCCCGAACGCACGCAGCGAGCGCTGTGGCGACTGCATCGTTCGCACCGAGAAGGTCCTGGAGGAACGGTAGCTGCGGGTGCATGGAGCGCTGGCTCGCAGCGTCGTCCGTCACGAACGCCTCAAGGAGGAAGCACAGCTCGCGCAAACACGAGCGCAGCTCTTCGTGCTTGCGATAGGCACCACCGTGCCTACGAGTCCCGTCGCCTCGTTACTGCAGACGAAACCTACGATTGCAGCAAAGCCTCCAAGGCGGCCACGAGCGCTGGCACCACTCGTTGGTCCCCGAAGATGAACTTGAGCGCCGGGTGCGCAGCCAGCGTGGCCTGCACAACGCGGAGACACGTCTCAAGCGGCTGGACGTCCTGGAACGAGAGCTGGGCGAGGTCGGGAACGGCGCCGAGGGCCGCGCAGTGGCGCGCAAACTGGCGCGTCGTAAAGAGAAGGTCCGCGAGAACGAACACCTCGCGCGGCGCCGGCGGGCGGCTCCGGAAGATATCGCTGTCCCGCGCCGTGCGACAGCAGTGCAGCGGCATCGCCGTGGCCGTCCGGACGCCGCAAAGCCACGTCTGCGTCTCCTCGTGCTGCACGTGAAAGGTGGCGCCACTGCGAGTCCACTTGAGCCGGAAGCGTGTCGACGGACTCGTGTCGTCGGTTGTCGTCGCGACAAGCAGTGGCGCGTCTGGGGGCACACAGAGCAGCCGGTTTGTCGCCACGTGCCGCAGCTGGACGATGTCCGTCGCCTGCACGGGGTGGCCGCCCCACTCGGCTAGCTGCGGTTCGACGGCCCACAGTGCGTTGGAGCTAGGGCCAGCGCTGAGTGCGAGCGCGCCGTCATCACTGTGTGTGAGCGCTAGGCCGCTCTCGACGTGGCAAAAGCGGAGAATGTCTCCACCCTTGAGCTCCAGCGACGTATGTGCCGTATGTGCGGCAAACGGCACGAGTTGCCAGCGACTCTGGTTGAAGCCGGCGACGACATGAATGGCGTCATCGGCGGTAGTTGCACTGAGGTGTCGTTCCCAGCGACCGCTGTAGAGGTGGACAACGTCTTCGATGTGGACGCTGTCTCCGTCCTGCTTGGTCTTCACTGGCGGCTGAAGCTCAAGCCACGAGTCGAGCCTAGTCAAATGCATGGTTGGTGCGCCGAGTAGGAGAGGTGGGGACCATTGCTCTCGCGCCGCCACGTCGCATGAGGCATCGAACGTCTGTTGCGTTTCAAATCCAACCTGCGGGGATCCGAGGTTCGCGAGTGTGTGTCGAAGATGCAGCACCTTCATCGTGAACGGTTTGGTTCCGCGTTCGTTAACGTTGATGCGCAGCACTTGATTCGTGTGTTGGTGCACAAGCTTCCTGCGTGTGAGTAAAAGGTTAAACGGGGAACTGTACGCGGATGCACTGCCCGAGCTTCACTTCTGTGCCATATCCCATGCATGCAATCTCATGTTCGAGCGCATGCTACAGACCTCCTACTTCTTGGCCCCGGATGAAAAGGATGGCTTACGCTGTCAAGTTTGCGCTGAAGGTCGACTCGGATAATGTCTTCTCTGTTCAGCACCGCTTCAATGCGAAACACACACGGCAATACGCTTCGCGGCTTCAAGAACTCTGGATCGACAAGGGGTTCGACCGTGGCCGTACGATGGACGCTTCTACGACCGACACGTTGGATGGGACGATGATTGCCCGAGTAGTGCGCACCCCACGGAATGCACCACGTGCTCGCTGGAGGCAAGGAAGCCGAGAGCGGGGTGAGGGTCTGCGCTCGACTCAGGGGACCATGTGGAGTCGCTTCCTTGCGCGACGAGAAGCACGAGGTCGCCGCAGCAGAGCTTCGCCATCGCGGCCGCTGAAGGTCACCTGGAAGATCGGCGGCAATTAGCCAATCACCGAATTGACCGGCTTTTTGTCGAATCAGATTGCGTGCGGAGCATTCTCCGTCTGATTGGCCGGTAAATATTAACGCCACTTTTGGGCCAATCCGAGGACACGGGGGAGTTGGGATGGAGTCTCAGTTGCCAAGAAGCCCCGCCATGAGCGCTGTGTGCGTCGCGAGTCCGCCCGCGGAAGAGGACTGGGATATGCCCCTGCTCTTTATGATGAACTTACCGTCGGACTTCAAGCACAACGCCGACATCGCCGCGCTCTCGACCTTTACCGAGGACTACGAAGAGGACGAAGGGCCATCGCCGCCCAAGACGGGTAAGGTCGTCGATAAGGCCAAGTTCCGTCTCTCGTCTCGAAAGCAAGCAACGCCGTACGCCAAGTCCCGAAAGGCAAACATGGCTGAGCTTCAAGTGTGCATGAAGCTCTTTAACATGTAAACGATACAATGTATTTAACACCAGCACCTGCATCGAGTTGTCCTCGTTGGATCACAGATCCATCAAGCAGATTGTCGTGGCTCAACATATCCTCCTCGAGCGAGCACCAAGATGAGTTGGCGTCCAATGCCACCATGTTCGTCATCATTCGAGGCTCCTTCCCGGAATCGACAGACGCAAAGAGCGTTTAGATATTACAAAGATAAACCTACCATCTAAAAAGCGGGCACTCAGAGCTCACCAGTGAGGACATATTGGATGTTGAGCATGGTCGTGAACGCCAGAAGCAGCGAGACCCCCGTTGCGAGCTTGGACTCTGTGTCCTCGAGCGACTCGGGGAGAAGTTCACAGAGCGCGACAAAGGCCATGGCCCCGCCGGCGAAGCCGAGACCCGCAGGCAATATCGGAAGAAACGTCTCGACGAAGAGGAACGAAGGCACAGCAAAAAGAGGCTGCGGCATGCTCGAGAGGATGCACCACACGGTTGCCGGCAACAGCTTCAGGCCTCGAGGAATGAGCACGAGGCAGATCTATGGCGTAGTGTTAGAATCAGACCCAGGCGAAGGGATCGTCGTACGGCGAGGCCTTCGGGAATGTTATGAATCGCGAGTGTGAGCGACACCAAAAGACCACGGCGATCACCGCCTTCGCCGCCAAACGACACGCCGACACCGATCTATGGAAGCTACGTGTGAAGGTAACTTCGTCGACTAGGCACGTACGCCTTCCGAGATGGAGTGCAGGGTCATCACAGCCATAATGAGCAGAGCCTTCTGCGCATCCAGACCTGGAGTTAGCGGTAGATAAAGACTCGGATCTGGATAGTGGCGCGTACCGTCGAGACCACACAGCTTAACGTCCTCGTGCTCATCAAGGATGACTTTGGTAGCCTTGATGAAGGCAATGCCAAAGAGAACACCGAGGAGGATACGCGTGTTCACGGACAACACATCGTCTGTCTTGCTCTGGACATGGACGGCCTCGTAGAAAAGGCAGCTTGTTGCTGCCAACATCATTCCAGCCGCAAGAGCTATGCATGATTTGTAAGCGAGATAGGCAAAGCTCGAAGATACCGTTGCAGACGCCAAGCCAGAACTTTTCAATGTCCTTGACCCAGAAAAAGGGCACTGCGCCAAAGCCCGTCGACACAGCCGTGAGCCACCCACACCACCAGACGTAGTGCCAACTGCGGATGCCGCCCGTGTACGGATAGCTCAAGAGCGTTACTGTGATGAGCACCATGGTCACAAGCGCCTCGGGACGTAGCCACGCCGAACCAAGCTGCATGTCATCCTTCTTGGTATCGTCGGCATCCAGAAGCTTGGCGTCGGATTTCAGTGTGTCCGCGGCCTTGCGCTCCGTCAGGACGTCGCTGTGGTCCGTGGACGTCGGCAACATGCGGGGGTTGATGCCAACTTGGGGCTTTGTTGGAATGACCCTCGGAGCAATATTTTTACTCGGGTTAATAATTGCGCTCATTTTAAGTACCATGTCCCAAATCGCGACGTTCTCTCTCGAACCGACTATACTGCGTCCCGTTCGCCAAAAAAATATTGCGCGCTATAGAACTGCGCCAGGACAAATCCGAATTCTATCCCAGTAAAAACTGGGAAGGCTGCCAGCACGCAACTCTGCCACCGTTCTCACAGTGATGAGCTCGTGATGAGCACACCGGCGATGATTCAGGGGCGCCATACGCGCACATCATTAAAGGCTTGTACAACTTGCTATGCGTGCCAAGCCATCGCATTAGTAGCGTTGATGACCATTAGTAGCCCGCGGATAAGCTCGCTATATCTGCCTCGCGGGGATGGGATCGGTCCGTCCCCATCACTTTTCAACTACTAACGCAATGTACCGATTTTTGAAGATTTTCAGAAACGATGCTTCGAAATGCTCCAGCACGTGTATGATGTACCTGCGTATGAGTTGTTTGCCTGGAAGCTCGATGACGTTTTTGTTGCGTCCGCCTGCCGTTTGAAAACGCGGGGCTGTCGATGCCGAGTGCCCCTGAAGACCATGATAGGTTCGTGATATCCCGTATAGCTGCAGGGGCTAAAGTGATAGACGCAGAATGGCGAATGAAACTGCGTCATTCGGTGCTTTTCGACCGTCATCCTTTGAGGCTGACGATATCGACACCTGAGCCAGCGGAATCGGACAAGGTAGCGTGCGTCGGAATAGTCTACGGGATCGCTAGGGAATGTCCTGGTTCAAGACTCGCATGGCAAATCCGTGGGGTGGACCGTGGGCGTTAGCAACTGATGCCATTCGGATTCGGCACGCGGCACGACCGAATCTTCGTCGGACGCGCGTCCCACGGTCGGTGACGTCGCGCTTCGTACAATTGTGGCCGAGACCTGGGATTCCATTGCCTTCGCAACACCGTGCACACGAATCCGGAGCGACGGCTGCATTGGCCATGCGCTCATACGATGATCCAAGACCGTGGAACGAGAATCTCGGTACAATTCTACTGCAGTGCACTTGAAGCTTGGAGCTTCAGATGCGTGTGCCAGATTGGAGATTGACCTTGGAGGCATGAACGACAGCCCTCGACGTTCCGACGTGATGGTGCATCGCAGGGCGCTCGTCCATGCAGCCTAGGCGGTGTGGCCAGGGGGTAGGGGCTTCGCAGAGAGCTCAGACGTATGGCGCGCGTCCGTTGCGGCCAGAGGATGACCAGTCGCGACGGTTTAGACGAAATCGACGGGAGAGTCGGCAGGTTTAATGCTGCGTTAAACGCCGGTTCGATGATTAACGTTGTTTTGTGTCGTTTAAACGCCAGGCGCAGGGGTTTAAGCAAGGTCTTAGTGGATCTGTTGTATGCTACGCTTGTATGGTATACAAGGAACCATACGTTTGTTGAGCCGCTCCATTTTCAGACAGTGAGCATGGCCTCGCCCTCGCCGACGGCACCGATGAACCTATCGATGCTGGTATTCCGCGCGATCAATCACCATAGCAAGTGCAGGGAAAAATCGAAGCTGCGGTACATGCCTGTGCACCACTCGGGCCCAGGCTGCGCCAAACCGTGTGTCATCCACATGCCCGACATTGTCCTACCACTCGATCACAGGGGTGCGGCTCTTGCGCTGCGCGACTATCGCTCCGATGCACAGGCTATCATTGGCCGCTGCCGTTGCGGCTACGTCTGCAATGCCATCTACTTCCATTTTGCTGGTACGTGCCGGCGACTTGATGTGGTTGCATATCACGTCTCTTAGATCACGGTGACAAGAAGCGCGCAGCGGCACTAAAGGTCATGAGCAAGGAGCTCGTGAAACTCGAGCGAGATGACATTGACAGCGAGATGCGTATCATGGTTCAGCTGCAGTCGTTCGGATTTGACGCTCCACGCGCCAGCCGTCACATTGTGCGATGGGAGACCGCCGAGTGCCCACGAAACTACTACATCCTGACTGAATACGTCGCAAACGGGTCGTTGTCGTCGTACATGCACAAAGTGCACGAGCGTGCTGCCAAGGACCTGCTCGCCGCGTACCCGAACCTGTCGTCGAAAGACCTCGGTAAAGCTATCGGGTACTGGATGCTTTTCCACGTGGCCTTGCCCATTTTCGGGAGCATTCTCAAAGGTCTCGTATTTCTCCACACGCAAGACGTCTGCCACTTGGACATCGACCCCTTCAATGTCGCCATTCGCCAAGACCGCGAGGCCGTCTTCATTGACTTCGGCTCCTCCCAGCTACTCGATGGACGCATGCTCGTTGGGGCCGGCCGCCATACGCCCGCGATCAAGGCCAAGGTGACGTACCGGTCCCCGGAGCTCAAGAGCAATGCCCGGGCGCGCACCAACTACATCAATTTCGTTGCGCGCAACCACGGCAACATGTCGCTCCGCGACGAATACGACCAAATCCCGCAAGGCTTCGACGGCCGGGCCTCGGACCTCTACTCGACGGGCGTCATGGTGCGTCCTAGGCGCCTCGCCGTCTTGTGATGCGTATCGTAGGGCTTTGAGATTCTCTTGTACGGCTTCCAGTTCGACGGCTTCCTCGGCAACAACTTCGTCTCGAGCGCCAGCAACCCCATGTGGCACAGCGCCGTTCTGGCGCACCACGAGGGCTCGTGCGCCGGACTCACGTGCGTCTTCTGTCTCCACGGCATCCAGCTGCCGAGCTTCGCATGGGACCTCCTCGTACAGATCATCGGTAAGGACCCTCGCCAACGTGGCACGTCCTTGGATGCGGCGCGGCGCTGGGAGGCGGGCTTGGCCGACCTGCGCAAGACACCACCCGTCGTCCCGGACCTGTGCCACCCCAACGCATACGCGCGCCTCGCAGCCCATCTCGCACCGTCGGCGTGACCCGTTGTAGTACCAGTAGTATATCGCTAATCATATTTGCTTCGTCCAAAGCTCCGCCGGCGGCCTAGGAACCGCACTGCGGGGTACTCAGTCGGGGGCGACGGCTTCGAGTTCGAGCGTGTCGGCGACGGCTCCATCTCCAGTGGCGCTATCAAGTCGTCCTGCTCAGGGTCAGCTCGATGAGCACCTCCGCCTCGTACCAAGACGTCGTGGAGACTCTGGTTGTCTCGGGGGTCGCCCACATCGTGCACACTGTAGTTACGCACCGGCTTCGCTTGGCGGGTCGTGCACGGCGCCAGCACAGAGCGAGCGGCGGCCGTTATCGGTGGCATGGCGGGAGGAGCCGGTGTCTGTCGGCGACGGGCGCCGTGCACTTCTCTGGTGAGGCGCGCCACTTGGCGCTTAAGCGCCACCTGCGACGTCTCGAGGGTCGTCATGGCTTGCGCCTGCGTCGCGATGTCGGCTTCGAGTCGCGCTTTCTGACGCGTCAGCGCCACGACCAGGAGGCGTTGCGTCTCGATTTGCGCCGAGAGCGTCTGAGTGGGGCTTTTGATCCGTCGAGCTGCTGAGTCGGAAGCTTTCGCCGAGGCGTTGCGCGGGGCTGCGGTCGTCTGAGTTAGAGGCAGTGGAGGCTTGGCTCGCCGAAGCAG
>JNBR01000141.1:46221-74518 GCA_002081595.1 Achlya hypogyna
CTCCCTAGTGCGAAGTGTGACGGGCGTGTTGTTCGAGGCGTCGGCGTCTACCGGTCGGGCAATGGCGGAGACTTTGACAATCCAAAAAGCGAATGCCATGGCGACACGAACGAGTCGACGGCGCAGCGCCTTGACGACGACGCGCTGTAACTGCTTCTTGGCGCGGGTACGCTCGTCGAGGCGCGTTTTGATGGGCTGGAGCCAGTCGAAGTCGCGTCCGAGGTCGGCGGCGCGCACGGCGGCGGTTGGGCGTGCCTTAGCGAGCGCTAGCTGCAGCGCGATGTTGTGCTTGGTGAGTTGCCGCACGAGGTCCTCCATCCAGCGAAACGTTGTGCCAACGGTTGGCGTGTTTTGCCGTTATTCTATGCTATACGTCGTCGGCGTCATCGTCGTCGTCGCTGCTGCCGAGGACGTAGTCGTTGGGGGCAGACCGAAAGGCACTTTGCAGTTCCAGGTGCAAACTGGGCAGCCGAAGCGCCGGGCGAGGAATGGCTTTGGGCACGGGGGGCGCTACTACCACAGGAGCCTCCACGTCGTCGCCATTTACACGCTCCGGAGGCAACACCCGCTGCTCCAAGACACCCTATCGTTCGCGCGCTCCCATAGCTTTCACACCGTGGAATAATCACCTGCAACTCGTCGACGACAAAGTTGAACGTGCGCAAAGCGGCACCGTCGTCCTGCAGGACCGGCGTCGCATCGTCCGCGTCGGGCCGCCCGGTGCTCAGCGCCACGAAGACGTGCGTGACGCCGTCTTCGTCTATCTGCGGCTCCCTTTCGGCATCTAGACGTCGGTAGCAGCTTGAACATTTCGTGAGTTTCCCGGTATATACCTGGCGTGATTGGTGCGGCCACGGCAGGAGGGGCGGGGGACGGGCTAGCTGTGTCAGCGGTGGTGGTTACCTGGAGAGACCGTGAGCCACCGTCCTCGCTTCGAGAAGCTTCGTGCCGTGGGCTGCTCCGCTGTCTGCCACCTGGCCCACTCGGTATTCACATCTTCGAGTAGCTTGGTGACGCGCGCCATGGCGCTGTCGTGTGCGGTAGTCTCGTCTTCGCCGTGCACGAGGTCGTGTTTGTATGAGTAGAGGACGGCGCTGGCTGAGTCCATCGCTACCTTAAGTCGGTGAGCATGTTCCCAGTGGCGCTGAGCACGTAGGCCAAGCCGCGGCGCAGGAACGGTGGGTTCTGGCGTGCTGTCAGTCGCAGTGTCGAACTGCGCATGGCGCTCCAAAAGCTCTGTCATCGCCACCACCGTAGCGTGCGTTTGGGTGAGCCCCGCTTCAGACACAACCAGCCCTTCGGGGGTTGCAGCCATCTTCTGGTACTCGGTGACAGCCTCCTCCAGGAACGCCATTGCCGCTTTGAATTGATTGCCCAGGGCCAGCAAAAGCAGTGACGGCGCTGAACTCTCGGACGGTGCTAGTTCGATGCGCTGCGACGGGTCCTGGACGTGCGCAAAGACACCACGTAGCACGCGGCGGAGGTGCACGCAGCGCATGTCCTTAGTCGCGGTTGTGCGGTTGGCTTCGAGCCGCGCGATTGGCGGCAGCAGTGTGTCCACAAGGTACCCCCGGTTCACGACCTCGGCCGCTTTGATGCTCGTCAGCACGCTCAAGGAGGCCGCCTGCTCGTGGCTCAGACCACGGTGAGTGATGACAGTGCATACCTCAAAGGTTGCGATGGCGTTGCGGGTCGACTCCAGCAAATCCAGCCACGTGCAAAGGAAACGTTGAGCTCTAGTGCGGTAATGGCGAACGACCTACACAGCGTATCAGGATGTGCCTTTTGACAGCTAGAGTCGCTGCATACAAGCCATGCCCACGCGAAGACTACGAAGCGGACTAAGACCGGCCATGCAGCTACAAGGACCAGCGACACTCGCAGAGCCGGCGAGCTGGTCATCATAGCCAGGCTGAACGTCGCAGCCATTGCTCCGGCGGTGGCAGGACCGGGCAGTGTAACCGAGGTATGCACCTTCTCGTAGGGATAGAATTCATGTGGCCAACGTGTGACTATAGCCGCGTCGTCTTGCGCCTCACGATAGGCCTGTTGCAGTAAGGTGCGGTGCGCAGGCGCGCCACCCCATGTGTAGCATCCAATCTGTTGCCAGCATTTGCCGAGAATAGCGAGCAGCAGCTGTCGAACTTGTAGCCACCATGAAGGGGCTACTTGTAGCTTCTTTTTGGTTGCGATTGCGAGCTCGCCTTCGAGCTGGAGCTCGTCCGAGGCGCCGACGGACGCAAGGTACGCGTCAAGCGCCTTCGAGTGCTCGGTGACATACATTCCTACTACTAATAACACGCAACTTTTAAGTAACCGTGAGTGTGGGTGTTTGCGTGCCGGTTGCTGGCACTTCCCGTGTGTGGGCTTTGACGAAGGAGCTGATAGCTGCCAACAACCCCATCGCTTCTTGTTCGACCTGTGGTCGACTGCGGAGAAACGGGGCGGGCCGAGTCATAACCTGTCGAGTTTCAGTGTGAGTTGCGTGCGATTAGAGTAAGGGTTTCCGAATTCGCACAAATTATTTGGCGTTTTGTATAAAAAGATTGGCAAATTTGTAGGACCGGAGGCGGTTTTGAGCGGAGCCATCAATTAAATTCTCCAGTTTGATTGGTGAGACGGTGATCCAAGCCACACAAGCAATGGTCAAGCAAGCGGCGAAGCGGCGACGGACCGACACCGACGCCGAGGCCCCGGCGGCTGAAGTGGAGCTTTCCATGGAAGATAAGGGCAAGGCGCTCATTGACGAGCTGCTCACCAAGTACGACTACCTGGCATCGCTCTTGAAGGAGTTCCAAGAGGAGCTGCAAGTGCCGCACACGGTCCCCATCGCATCGGATCAAGCGTGGTTTTGGTTCCTCGAAATGAAGTTCCTCATTACGTTCCTGCAGCAAATGTCGTACATGGAGCTCGCGCTCTCGGCGACCAAACCCGACACGATGACCACCTTCCAAACCAATGCGGCCGCCAAGGACCGCGCGCACCTGTGCGACCGCGCCGAAATGGCTGCGCGTCTTGACTTTCTCGAGCGGCTCATGGCGTACGTTGCGTGGCTTGGCGACCAGCGACTTGCGCTCACGACGCCGGCGCCGCGGGTGCACCGGCTGGCGAAGCGTTACGGCTTGAACGCGAAGGAAACGGAGCTCTTCCAGCTCATGGTGATCTTCCAAGGGTGCCAATCGACAACGGTTCGGTCCCAGATGATCGAGGAAGATGTGAATCGCAAAATGATGAGCTTCCAGCGCCTCGCGGGCATCTCGGAGATTGACATTGAAGAATTCCACGACGACAGCCGCGAGCATGTCAAGGAAGGCACCCTCATCGCCGACTGCGACAACTACATCACGATTCTCACACTGTCGTCCATCTCGGTGCGCGTCATGCTCGGCCGGACTCTGTCCCCGTCGCAGATTCTCAAGCTCAGCCAAACCTCGCTCGAAGAGATCCTCCGCGAAGAAGGCATCGTGTACGAGCACGTGCTCGAGCTGCAGGACGGCGACGACGACGCCTCCAACGACGACATACCCGACGACACCCACGACGACGACGCCAACGACGAGGCCAACGACGAAATGGACGGCACCGAGGAGGCCGCGACAGAAGCGGACGACGACGCGCCGGTGGCGGAAGACGACGAGGACGACGACGAGATCACGTCGGCCTACTCGTTCATCGGTAAGTACAAGCCGGGCAAGGCGGCTGGCGCAACGGACGCGGTCGTGAGCAGCGAGGTGCCGCTGCTGCACCATCTCACGGACAAAAACGCGCTGCTGCCATACTCCCCGGAGAACCAGCTCGAGTACCTCGAGGACCGCTTTCAGGTGGTGGCCTTTGCCATTCGCGCCTCGGGCGCGCGCGTCAAGGACCAGATGAAGGAGGCCGGCACAAAGCAGCCCTGGAACGACAACTACGGCACGACCATGTCGGCCGGCAAACGTGAACTCAAGGCCAAGCAGCGGGTGCAGGACCGCCGAGTGCAGCACCGGCTGCAGCTCACGCGCACTGCAAACCTGGCGCTGCCGCGCCTCGAGGAGATGGCCACCAAGTTCAAGCTCAACGCGTTCGAGCAGAACGTCATCGTGATGCTCATCGGCAAGACGATCTCCCCCGTCCTCAAGAACCTGCTCGAGGGCGTCGACACAAGTGTCGTGCAGCGCATGGACGAGAGCATCACGGTCAACCAGATCCTGAGCGTCTTCTGCGATACGTTCCAGGAGCAAGTGGCGCACCGCGTGTACTTTTACAAGTCGGCGCGGCTGCTTCAGCGCGGCCTCATCAAACTCAACCGCGGCCGGTGGCACTCTAGCGGTGGCGACCTCGTCGACCAGCGTGTGGACCTCGACCGGCGTGTGCTCGACTGGGTCGTGGGCCTCGACACAGAGATCAATGAGCTCGTGGAGGGCTCGGACCTGTACAACCCCAAGGTGCAGCTGTCGCAGGTGGTGCTGCCCGACGAGTACAAGCAGACGATTCTGAGCACAGTCACGAGCTACGAGCACTTTCGCGTCTACCGCAAGACGAGCGGCCTCGACCAGACGCTCACGTACGGGACGGGTCTTGTATTGCTCCTCTGCGGCGCCAGCGGCACGGGCAAGACCATGACGGTCAACGCCGTCGCCCACCACCTCAAGAAGCGCGTGCTGCTGGTGGACTTTCCGTCGCTGCAGGGCAAGGCCAGCGCCGATCGTGGGTAAGCGACGCGGGAAACGAACGACGGGACTTAGATGTGCGTAGCGAGTGCGACGCCGACCTCCGGGGCCTCTTTCGTGAGGCCGACATGAGCAACGCCATTCTGTTCTTCGACGAGTGCGAGTCGATCTTCAAGCAGCGTGAGATGGGTGGCGACCGACTGCTCAATGCGCTCTTGACCGAGATGGAGCGGTACGAAGGCATTGTCTTTCTCGCCACGAACCGCCCGTTCGACTTGGACGAAGCCATGCATCGGCGCATCACGGCCGTCTTCGAGTACAAGGCGCCGGACCACATCCAGCGGCGCGAGATCTGGCGCGTGCTCGTGTCGGACAAGTTGCAGACGGAGCCCGACATCGACTGGGACGCCATCGCGCTCAAGTACGAGCTCTCGGGCGGCTTTATCAAAAACGCCATTCTCTCGGCGCTGCTCAAGGCCATCGAGCGCCACCCCACGGCGCCCGTCATCTCGCACGCCGACATCGTTGCGGGCTGCGCGCTGCAGATGCGCGGCAGCCTGCACATGAAGACCTTCGACCACCGCGTGGTGCCGGCCACGGGCCTCGACGCGCTCATCGTGGACGATGCCACCAAAGCGACGCTGGCCGAGATCGTGCAGTTTGAGAAGGCGCGCAACGTCATCTACGGCCAGTGGAACTTCGACTTTGGACTCACCTCCAAGCACAACAAAAAGAACCAGAAGGGTATCTCGGCATTGCTGGTCGGACCCGCCGGCGTTGGCAAGGTGAGCGCCGCCAAAGCGCTCGGCTTTGAGGTTGGCCGTCCGCTCAAGCTGCTGCACTTTTCGCAGCTACAGGCCGACTCGGCGGCCGAGTCGCGGCGCGCGCTGCAGTCGGTCTTCGACGACGCGCGGCTCATGGACGCCGTGCTGGTGCTCGAGGGCTTTGAGATGTTTGGCCTCGACCTGCACGGCCAGGTCGACCCCGACTCGCCGCGCTTCAAGCTCGAGGTCACGCGGCTAATGGACATGATGGATACGTTTCCTGGCATCGCGATCCTCATCGCGACCTCTGCGCCCGGCCAGAGCCTGAGCCTCGATCCCGAGTGCTCGCGGCGGCTCAAGTTCGTCGTCGAGATGAAGGCGCCAAGTGCAGCGCTGCGGACGCAGCTGTGGCGCTCCTTCTTTCCACCCGCTGCGCCTCTGGCCGCCGACGTGGACTTCGCGAAGCTCGGCGGCCGCTTCGAGCTGTCGAACGATGCCATCTCCAACGCTGTCTTCCGCGCTGCGGCGAGCGCCGCGCTGCGTCCGGAATCCGCGCGCACGATAACGATGAAGGACCTCATGGCTGCCGCCGAAAAGGAAAAGAAGAAAAGCCGAGGCGCCGCTCAAGACATGCGCGACCGCCTGTTTGCCTAAGTTAACGATTAAGAAGATGCCTTGTACGACTCTAGCTCGGTCCAGCAAGCGCACGGCCGAACTGCGAGTCGGCGCCTCCTCTGCAGCAGCCACGCCAGTGCGAAGAAGGGAATTCGATGTAAACGCGACGACAGAGTAAGATAAGCTAAGATATGCACTAGATGCACTAGGGCAGCGGTCGGTGCGCCGCTTTGACGAACTTGGCAGCGTATTGTCGCGGCTCGAGGTCCGCGGACTCGGCGCTCCGTTTGCCTGTCGGCGGGGAAATGCTGTTGACGAGGCTTGCTGCAGCCGCAGCGGCGACCAGAGACGGTGGCTTGAGTGTCGACGGCCACGGCTGTTTGCTTTGAGGTGTTGTAAATTGATCATCCACAGGCGCGGCGTCAGCGCGGGGCTCGTCGATTGTGTGTTTGCCGAGGTGCCCCGGAGGAGGAAGACGGTATCGCCACCATGCGTCGGCTTCGTCCTTGGCGACGGGCACTGCGTCTGGCTCCTCGACGACGATCCGAAGCTGGCGTCGCTTGGTGGCCATGAGGCGGATCCTGTTGTGGGGTCGTATTTTTAATGCGAGCTTTCCGTCGGTAACTGCCGCGGGACCTTTCGGGAGCGCGATCCTGTCAAAGCCTGTTCCATGCATTTCGGGCCCCGTCGCCACGATTCGCGATGTAGCTACATGCAGATCCATGCCGTTGGTTGACAAGCGTTGGCATCTGAGGCGAGCCACATGCGCCCAACGGGTACTAATCCTCGCATCGATCTCGGGCCCGATAAGATCGCGATGCACAGCTCGTCTTATCCAACGGCTGCCCTTGCAAGCACGTGTACAAAGGCGCAGCACACAACGTTTAACAGTGTACTCACCAGAAGCAAGCACGGCCTTTGCGGTCGCGCGGGCGATGCAGCGCAAGGAAGCGGCCTGCAGTGCCGGCGATCTCGAGGAAAGCGCAACGCACAAGTTGAAATGCTCGTCGTTGGCACACCTTCCGTAGATTCTTTTTCATACGCGACACGGAGATTTTCGAAGCGACACTGTGAAAATTCATACGTGACCGTTATCGTGTTGCGGAGGCCCAATTATTGCAGGTGCGCCAAGCAAGGAAACCAGCGGCCCAAGCTCCGCCCGACGACCTACCGCGGACCTCCATAAGACGACGACCATGTCCCGCGTGGTGGATCTTGTGAACGAAGCGCACTTGATCATCGATGCCACGGACAAAGTTGCTGTCCTCCACAAGCTCAAAGAAGCCGTTCTCGAGCGGTCGCCACCACCGACGCTGGATGAGTACAAGGTCGCCATGGAGGGCCTAACTGCAATGGCAAGCGAAAGAAACGTCAACGTAGTCAAAGCCATCACGCAGTTCATTGACGATGCCATGGACCCCGCGCGCAACGCACAGATCAAGGTCCCGGCCGTGGTGGCCGAGACACGGCTCGCGCTCTTCCAGTCGGTGAGCGCGGTTCTCACAATCAACTCAGGGCCTTCCGCTGTGCGCAAGGCTATCAAACTCCTGGACAAGCATATCTCCCCTGCTATTTACTCTGTGTGGGTTCAACCGCTACACGCTCTTGATGAAGTCATGTGGGCGAGGCTTCTCGACGCGGTGCAGATCGTTCAAGTGCTCCTCGACCAGCTCCAGGATGCCGATGCCGTCGTCCTCGCGGCACGCTTGCTCGAAACCACCGCGCTCCACTTCTCGCACGCTGTCGACAGCGTCCACTGGGACCCAGCCCGGAGCAACGTCCAGCCGGACGCCGTCAACCTCAAGCTGGTTCCACCAGGTCATCGCTTTGTGCACGCCGAAGCAGTGGCTACCGTCGGCGCCAGCATCGTTCATACGCTCTGCGACCGCCTCACCAAGGCGCCGCGTCATGCGATGCTCGTGTTCGGCCGCCGCGAGTATGTGACATTCATTCACAGCCTCAGCCTGCTTGCATGCTTTCGCGTCGACTTTGCGGCGGTGGTCGTGCCGTGCCTGCTGAACTTCCCCACGGCGCTTGACGCTGTGAACCCCGCGTTTCACAAGACGCTTGTCCACGCGCTCAAGGCAAACCTGATCAAGCTATTGCGGCTGCCATTGCCAAGCCATCTCCAGGAAGACATGACCAACACGCTCTTTGAGATGGACGCGTCCAAGCGTGCGCTCGAGGCGCTCAGCACGAGCAAGAAGAAGCGCCGCAAGTACGTGGCCGCGCCCAGCGACGCGTCGCTCAAAAATGTCAAACGCGACGACGCCAAACGCCGCATGCAGTACGAACAGGCAGCCAGCAAGCGCGTCAAGCGCGCGGACGAGCCAGGTCCTGCGCTACCGGCGCCTGTCGAGCGGCCCGCTGCTATCACGGGCGAGGCCCTGGTGAACCTGCCATCGGACCACGTCGTGCAGTTTGTGCTGAACAACATGGCCAACCTGCCGCCCGTGGCACCGCTGACGGCGGCCGGCGCCAAGCTGGAGCTACTTCACACGCCGAGCGGGCTCAAGGATCGCATCACGGCCATGCTGGCGCGACTCGCAACACCGTCGTCGGTGCTGGCGCTCGCGCAAAACGCCAAGAAAGTCGCGGCGGCGCGACGAGACCCGCGGCTGCGGCGAGACGCTGCCACCACGCAGGCTGAGGCTCCGAGCTTGCTGGCCGTGTTTGACGACGCAGGCCTTGAGTCGGTCACCAACGTCATATGCGCCAACGCGCAGACGCTTGTGGAGCCGATTATCGCCGTGACCAAGGACGAGGTTACGCGCGAGTACAACGCCATCCGCGTCAACATCAAACCCGTGAGCGACGAGTGGTGCCGGCAAATGGCGCACCTGAGTGTGGCGCGCATGCTCGAGAACGAGTACGGCATCCTCACGAGCGGCCACGAAGGGCTGCGCGAGGCGCTTGTGTGCCGCCTCGCCACATCGCGCTGGCTGCACGAAGAGGGCGTCCGAGACACCAAGTCGGTGCACAAGGTGGTCGTGGACTTTGTCGGTGAGTCTTTGCACAAGCGGCACATGATTCTCGTGTCGCTCGCCTACCATGAGTACACGCGCGCGCTGTTTGACTCTATGGCGACGCCGCCGTTCGACTCGGGCCGCTATCCGCGCCTCCTGAAGCTCGTGTGCGCGATGCTGCCAGCGCGGCTCGACCCAACCGCCGCCGCGGACAAGAAACTCTTCTACGCGATCCTTGCGCACCTCCCAGGGCTCACGGAAGACGTGCTGGCGATGCTGGCCAAGCAGCTGGCCGACGCCACCGACAGCCAACGCCTTGTCATGGGCGTTTCCGCCCTGCGTAACTTTATCATGGAACGCACGGCGGGGCAGGAAGCGTGCTTGCACGTGCTGCTGCACTTTGCGACGCACGTGGAGGAGGCCATTCGCAACCTCACGATTCGCTGTCTTGCCAACCAAATCTACCCGCTACCCAAGATGCACGGCATCATCGAGGAGCACGCGATGGAGCTTATGGCGTCGCTGTGCGTGGCGCCTGTTGGCAACGACAACGCCGACGACGAGGACGTGGACGAAGCCCTGGGCGTCGAGACTGATGCCGAGCCTGCCGTGCCTGAGCCTCTTACGACGCCGGTGCCCTTGTCTCCCCGCCGCAAGTACTACCTTGAGCGCGTCAGCAGCACGGCTAGCGTCGACGCGGCGCTGCTGGCGTTCGCCAAGCAACTGCAGAAGGAGCACGACTTCAGCATCGCGCCCGAGAGTGAAGCTCATGTGCTGCAGCGCATGGAGCTCTTCCTTGCGCTCTGCGCCAAGAAGCCCGAGCTCTTTGCGCGATTCGTGTCGACGTACGCAGCCGCGTCACCGCCCGTGCAGCACGTGCTCGTGACCTCAGTCGACAAGCTCATCCGCCACCTCAAGCAGCGCGAGGGCGATGCTGTGGTGCTGGCGCAGCTGCAGCCGTTCCCGGCGGCCGCTCTTGACTTTGTGGCGCACGTCGTCCGGCTGTTGGCGTCACTGTCGCGTGAACCGGCGACGCTGGTGGCGCCCGTACTTGCTCTCTACGAAGCGCACGCCGAGGTGCCGGACGCTGTGAGCCTGCTGATTCCGCTTGTGTCGGAGATGGGCACGGACGTGTTTTTGCCGCTGCTGCCACGCCTCTTCCAGCTACCGGCAGCGCGGCTCGTCGAAACTATGACCAAGCTGCTGGCGCCGATCCCGCTCAAGGTGGACCCCGCGGCGCTGTTGCTGGCACTGCACCATGTGCCGGACGAGGCCGAGAAGCAAAAGACAGTGCTCAAAGCCATCGGCATGTGCCTGGAGCACCCGGCCGTGTTCACGTCGGATGTGTTCCTGGCCGTCGTGAGCGCGCTCGTGCAGGAAACGCCCATCCCCAAGTTCACGCTGCGCACGATGATTCAGGCCGTGCAGCTCTACACCAAGCTGCGCAAGCCCATGGCCGCCAGCCTCGAGGCGCTCGCGCGGCGCGAGCTCTGGGCCATGGACGACACACTTTGGAAGGGCTTCATGAAGTGTTCGGTCGTCGTGCAACCGTACTCGTTCCCGGTGCTGCTGCAGCTGCCACTTGCCCAGGGCCGTAGCATCCTCGAGATGGACGAGGGCAAGGATCTGCGCGAACCACTGCAAGCGTTCTGCGCCAAGCAAACGGACGTGCCCGTGTCGGCCGACTGGCGCGCCTACCTCGAGCTCGATGCCCCGCTTGTCAAGACGGAAGATTCCGACGCCGACGTCGTCGTCAAGACTGAAGACACCGACGTCGACGTCAAGGTGGAAGATGCCGCCACGCGCAACGCATAGGTTCTCTATTACTAACGTGTTTTCTTTCGCTCGTATCAGTCAGTCGCCTTTGCCGTGGAGCTTGGACATATCGCCGATGCCCCGAAGGTCTCGGAGCAGTTTGCCGAGCCGCGAGGGCTGGGTCTGCCGGCTCGCGAGCTCCTCTTGGGCAAAGCGCACGACTTTACCGACCTCGGCTGCGTCCAGGCCCGTCGCCAGCAGCAGTTGCACGGTGCAGTGCGCTGCGCAGTAAATCTGAGCCCCGAAAACCGGCTCTGCGCAGCCGGCCACGGCACACGGCAAAGCCCGTGGCTTGCGCTTGCCGCCTTCTTTGGGTGGCGACTGGTTGTCGCCGGGCGTTGCAGCGGCTCGCTTTGCCCGTTTCTCCTCGGCGGCCTGCGCGCGGTTGCGGCGGACATCGTCCTCCCGCTGCTGTGCAAGGAGCTCGGCGTGGGTGCGGGCTTCGGCAGCCGCAGCGTCGTCCACAGCCTTGCGCGCTGCTGCTATCTGGCGCTCAAGCTCGATCATGGAGCCGGTCGCCGGCACCGCGGGCCGTGGCGGCAGAGGTGCCCACTCGTGCTCGATGCGCTTGCCTTTGGCGTGGAAGCGCTCGAAGCAGCCCGGATTGCCCATCCAGCGCGCACTGCAGTACTTGTCCCCGCAGCTTGTACATGCGCGGTCGGCTGGCTTGCCGCAGTCGGCGCAGAGTGCGTCGCCGTGGAGGGCGGCCTTGGCCGTCGCAAGCTGTGTCTCGAGACAGGCCGCCGCGTGGCGTCCCGCGAGGCACACGAAGCACACTTGGCGGTGGCAGTGGCGACAGAGCGTGTCAGCGGCCCTGGCCGCGCAGGTGGCGCAGTGCACCCCGCCGTCGGGCAGCAGCTGTACGACTGGTGCCATCGCGTGGGCCGCCTTGTTGCCGCGGGCGTGCGTGCGATCGGCGCAGTCTTCGCAGAGATCGTCTTCGCACACTGTGCAGCGGCGGATCGCGACGCGCTCCTCGCATTCGATGCACACGGCCGCCTGCGGCGGGTAGCGCTCGACGACGTGGCGCGCGCGTGAGCCTTTGCTGTGAATGCGAGCGAAGCAGCGGTCGCAGTAGTCTTCCTTGCACGCAAGGCACCGGTGGGAGCTGTAGCGTGTGCACTCGACGCAGCGCAACGGAGCAGCATGCACGTGGTTGAGCGGCTGGTACGAGTGCCACTGCAGAGCTGGCGGGTGGCCGAGGCAGTAGCACGCAAAGCAGTAGTAGACATAGTCGCCGCCGGCCGTGCAGCACACGTCACACACGCGGCTCGCGCGCTCGTTCTTGCAGACAGAACACACGACGTTTGACTCGAAGGCCGCGGCTTCGGGTGCCTGGTTGCTCGACGCGAGCCACGGCCAGCTCAGAACGTGCTTCTTGGAGATGCGGTCGACAACCAGCGGCCGGAAGGGCAGCGGTCGGCCGTATTCGTCCACGGGCGGCCGGTTGAGCCGCTCCTGCGTTGGCGTGTACACGTAAAAGAACAGCCCACTCGCCTCCACATAGTGCTCCTCGTACTCGGAGCGCTGCTCAGCCAAAAGCCACGTACGCGCAGCGCGGGCCTTGGAGCATGCCCACGCGAGCTGCACAGTTGTAGCGCAGCGGTTACGATGGGCTACGAGCGCCCGGTACCACCGGTGCAGCCGCGACATGCGGTACGTGGCCTGCAGCTGGACAGCCGATCGGACGTACCGCAGGCAGAACTCAAGGCCTGCGGCGCGCAAATAGAGCGCCGCCTGGCCCACCGAGAGCTTCCGGTCGGTCGTGATGTTGTGTTCCCAGAGCCCCCTGGTGTTGGGCACAAGTGGCAGCACCTATGAGGCCCGTGTGTTAGCCCGCGATGCCGTTGACCGATTACCTTGGCGAGCTGAGCAGGCGTGAGCGGCACGGCGGCAACGGCAAGCTTGGGGTCGTGAGCTACGCCACGGATGCAGTTGGCGATGGCAACCGCGTCCAGCAAGCATCCCGCGAGGTGCTTGAGCCGCAGGTTGGTCGCAATGACTGCGCACCGGCGTAGCGACGTCTGGAACAGCTTCCAGAGCTCAACCTCAGCTTCCTCAGTGGTGCCCTGGGCTGGTATGATCTCAGCGCGCAGGTTCTCAGTTGCTTGCTGCGGGCGGCCGCTGTAGAGGCGAACGTACATATCAAGCTGCTTGGTGGACACAGGCAGTGGCAATTCTTTGACGGCGCGAACCAGCCCGAGCACGCGCCCTTGTTGCCCCGTGAAGTGCGTGAGCAGCATGCTTTGCAGCGCCTTTTCTGTCGGCACGCAGAGGAAGCCGTGCTTCTCGGGCACCGGCGTCATAGGAGGCGTAAGCGGCCAGCGACGGCGCGAAGTGTGAGCGCCCGGTCGAGGGGCTTGCTTGAGCAGCGCACGCTCTTCCTTGGACCAGACGACACCGAGGGACAGCCACTTGGCCTCGGGAATCGTCCAAAACGACGCCACCGTGTGCTTGGTTTTCGCAAAGGCGCTGACGTGCTTAGCGAGGCCAAGACGACAAAGATACACGCTCAGAGGCATGCCTTCGAGGTGAAAACCCACGTGGCCGATGGATGCCCCAGCGGCAATCGTCGCATGGACATGCTCCACGAACGAGAAACTGTGCAGCAGCTTCAAAAAGGCTTTGCGCCCGAGGAACATTTGGTACGCGGCTTGGATTGCCCGAGCCGCGTACTCATGCTCGAACGTGTACTCAGGGCGGTCCCACGTCACGCCGCTTGTAAGCGCGTTGTAGTAATAAACGTGATTGTTGTCTTCGACCGTCTGCCATCCAAAAGGCATCTCCACCTTGGTGAACCGAATGCCGACAACTGTCGCCCGATCCGGTGCAAGCGCCGCTCGCAGCGCTGCGTATGCCCGCAGCATCTCGATGATCGCCGACGCGTGGGCGTTCGGCGGCCGCGCGTACGTGGGCACGAGGCGGTGGGCGGTGGCCTCGCGGAGCACGCTCTTGTGGTACGCGGCGCCAAAAACAAGGTACAACGCCTCGAGCAGCGGTGCCGGTGACACCAGATTCCTCGCCGACGGCTGCCGGGGCCGCGACTCGGGCGATGCAAAGTTTGAACCTGATTGGCGGCGGGACCTTGATTCTGGCGTGGCAAGGCTCATCACAGACTGCCGGCGCGGCCTCGCTTCTGGCGCCGCCACGTTCGATGCGGACGGCTGCCGCGACCGCGGCTCCAAGGTGCGCGTCCACTGCAGTGTCACGGTATTTGCGGTGGCCACGGCCACGATGCGCAGTGTGACGCTCCTCTGGCGGTCCATCCACTGCGGTTCCCAGTGCGCGCGCTCGCGCTCCTTCTTGACGGCTCGAAGCTGCGCCCGGCGGTGCCTCTTGCGGCGGCGGCGGCCAAGGAACTTCCGTGCTGCGCGCTGCAAGCGAAGACCAGCGACGTGTTCGGCGACGCCATAACTTGGGCGTTCCCAGCTCATGGTACCCGTCGCCGCATGCACGTAGTACCACGCCTGGTACGCATCGTGCCAGTCCTGGTCGTATCCGAAGCGCAGCGTTTGTGCGAGCTCCTCCACAAGGGCGGCGTGGGCGTCGGCCGCACGGCGGTCGGCCAGCACAGCCTGCATGGCCTTGGTGTCTGCCTCCCACACACTGCGCACGTTCTGGCGCAGGCGGTCAGCTTCGTACGACGCTTGCAACTGACGGCGCAGGCTGGCAAGGCGGAGGCTCTTTAGCAGTGCGCGGCCCTGGCGCGAGCGCCACAGACGCTGCACCGCAAGAGCGCTGGTATGCATCGCCGCGAGTCGCTGCAAAGTCTGCCTCCACACGAGCGGGCGATGAGGCAGCTTAGCCCCGTGCGCGCGGTGCGTACCATCAAGCACCGTGGCGGCGATCGGCAGCGGCGACGCTGCGTGCACGTCCGCCATCGCGACGACCGACACAGCGACGAGCTCTGCGACGCGCTCGACCGCGAATTGCATCACATCGCAGCACGCGAGCAGCCGCACGGTCTCGGCCTTGGCAATCTCCGCGTCGAGCTTCGAGTACGTAAGCGCTGGTGCGTGCAGCTTGACCTCTGAGATGGTCGAGTGCTGACTGAAGAACATGAGAAGCTGGCACGACGTCACGGGTTTGCCGCGCAGCGACGCGACGAACGAAAGCGCGCGCGCATCCATGTTGGGAAAGTAGTCAAGGAAGATGCGGCGTATGTGCTACGCCGCAGTGAGCGTGGCGTCCCGTCGCTCAGACGTACCTCGGGTGAATCGACGAAAAGGCAGCTTCGCTGCAGGAAGACGGCCTTCATTTCGCGCTCCTCCATCGGCTTGAGCGCACGCTTGGCGACCTCGAGCGCCTCCTTGGCCGCCGCCACCACCGGTGTGTGGCGGTCCCGCTCGGCCTCAGTCATGGCCAGTGCCTCGGTCGCCAGCCGCAGCTGGTGTGCACACGTGTCTTGGCGGTGGCGCAGGGCTCGCGGTGGGTGCTGAAAGTCACGCGCCTCAAGCTCCACAGCTGCGTAGCGCTCCCGCGCGGTCGCAACCACTTCGTTCTGGTGAGCAGCGTTGGCGACCACCTTGGCAAACGGCACATCCAACCGATGGTGCGCCCGCTGCAGGTCGGCGATAAGGCGCCGCTGGCTGCGCGCGTCTGCGAGCCACTCGTGGTAGTGCAGTGCCGCCTGTAGCGTCTGCCGGCGTTCCTTGTCCTTGACGAGGACTGCGAGTTGGGCGTCGGAGATGCCACGAAGCGCTGCGACCGACTTAAACCTACGCGGAGCTTGAGATCGTCGGCGTGCCGGCGCTTAGTACCCAAGCTTCGTCACGTCGTCCAGTAGGCCCTCAAGGCCGAGGCGGCGCAGCCAGGCCGCCAGACCGAGGCCCACAAGTGGGTCGTACGGGTCGAAGTGTGCGAGCGACGCCGCCACCGCGTGTTCAACGATAGCCACGATCGAGTCGAAGGCGCCATACGGGTTGGCGACGCGGCGCCGCTGGATCGTCAGAAGGCGCGCCGCAAATCGCTTCTGTGCGTTCTGCCGCCAGATGCGCTGCAATCGCACCGCCATGCTCTGCCGCCGGGCATCGTTGGCCCAGCCGGCGACGAGGTACTGGCGGCACGAGCAGCCGCGCCAGTATCTACAACCGCTGAGCGCAGCTGGGCACCCCCACGCACCGTTGGATTGTCGTGGCGTCACGGCCTCGCCGGCGCATAGTGGCTTCCGTGACGCTTGCCACTGCCTATGCCGCTCGTGAGTCCACGCCATCGCGCGACGATGGACCTGCGGGATGACCACTGCCATGTAGGCCGCGGCGATGCGCTGCCGGCGGGCCCGGAGCAACAGCGCAACCCGCCGTCGCGCGAGGCGCCCGCGGGCAACGCGCTGGATGGCGATGGCCGCGCGCGTCTTGGCCACGAACGCCCGCGTCCACGCGCCGTGTACGAGCGCTTGGATGGTCGTTGCGGCCCCGTCCCGCTGCGCGCGCGTGGCCCTTGCCTCGGCCGCGCGAAGCCGCTGGGCAACCGCCGCTAGGTGTCGCAACAAGCGCCCGGGAACGGCCTTGCGCCACCAGTACTGCAGCCGCGTCGCCGTGCGCTGGCGTCGGGCGTGGTGCACGCGGAACCACCACTTGATGCGGCGGTGCATCGCTCGCGCGAGCTTCAAATGCGCAAGCTGGCAGCGTGCGACGTATCCCCAAAAGGCCCGCTGCACTACGGCGGCCGCTGCGTGGCGCCGAGCAACGATAAATGCCTTAAAGTAGCGCTGCAGCGTTCGCGCCTTTTGTACTCGTCCGAGGTGGTGCAGGCGCGCCGCCTCGTGGCGCTCGTCTGCGTCTTTCTCGCGGAGACAGCCAAGCAGGAAGAACGTCGTGGCCTCGCCGTTGCGCCGATACCACGCTTTCTGTATGAGCAGCGCTGCCCACACGCAGCGGGCGTCCAGTGAACGTTGGCGGCGAGCGGCCCCGCGACCGAGGAACCCGCGAGCAACGCGTTGCAGCCGTACTGTGGCTGCCCACACGACTTCCACGTGGCGCCGCTCCGCGAGGATGACCAGGCGCACAAACTTGCGGCCAAGGCGCCCTCGCCAGTTGCGCTGCACGAGCTGCGTGGCGGCCCGGAGCGCGAGGTACCGCGTTTGCGCGAGATACCGGCGCATAGCTGCTTGCAGCCGCACGATGAGCCGCCGCACATGACGGTAGTAGGCGACGGCAAGGCGCTTGCGGACAAGCGCTTGAATGCGCACGGCGGCCATGCGCTGGCGCTTCATGAACTTACGGAAGCGGCGACCACGGAATGGCGCTTGGACGCTAATGGCCGCCTTCCAGAGCTGCCGGCGCTCCAGGCGAATTCGTAGCGGGATCACAAATGGCAGGTGCGGTCGCGGCGGCGCCAGGTACATGTCGGCCAAGACGCCGTTGACGGGGCCGGCATCGTGCATGGCAAGGCATCGTCGTAGTGCGAAGTGCCGGCGCACAAACGGCTGGATGGTGCGGGCGGCTGCGTCGCGCGCGTACCAGAGGTCGAGGCGTGTTGTTACCACCCACTTGACGTAGCCTTTGTGCAAGAAGGCTTTGACCATAATTTCCATCGCAAGCCGCAGGCGCTTGAGCGCCGCTTGCCGGACAAAGGCACCCTTGCGTGCGAGGTACCGGCCGCCCTCGACTACGGCCTTCCACTGCGTCCACGCCACCCGCTGTTGGTTTGCCTCGAACTCCTCGAGCCAGAGTGCCATCGCGCGCTGGATCCGGTCGCGGCAGTAGCCGACACCGCCCGGCAGCTCGAAGAGAAACTTGAGCGGCAGCCGGTTGCGCTCGTTGCGGATGGCGCAGTCCAGTCGCCGGCGCAGCGCCGCTTCGTCGGCCTGCAGTGAGTGCAGTGCCACAGAGAAGCCGCGCATGACTGCCGCGTGCTCTTGGGCCGCAACTCGTGCTACGGTGGTCGCGGTCGTCGCCTCTATGGGACAATGGAGGATCGCGAGCAGACGCCGCCGCTTGTAGGCCACGCTCGACATGTCGAGCGCCTCGTCGTACTCGTTCGGGCGAAGCAGCTGCCGCCGCTTTACCGGTGGCACGTACACGAGGCTCTGCAGCTCCGAATGCTGCCTGAAGCTCGGGCCTACCGAAGGGTTAGTCCCGGGCGGTCTGTGCACGTACCCAGAGCGACAGGGTCGACGTCGCCCCACGGCTTTGGCTGCAGGCGGCTACGGAGCTCAGGGTCGCAGAAAGCGCGCGACCGCGTACCTCTGGGAGGAGGCCGTGCGACGAGTACTGTGATGGCTAAAGGGCAGGCTGATGGGCATCTGGTTTGAGGCAAAGATCTCGAGCATGTGGTCCGGCTGCAGCAAGAAAGGTCGCCGGCCCGGCGGCAGCGACTCTTCGAAGAGCTTTGAGGGCATCACGAGGTTTGGCGTCACGGCCAGAGCCGTCGTCAGCTTGGAGCCCTTCACCGCTCGACTTGGCTTCTGATAGGTTCGTGGCCGCATGGCGGACGTGGTGCGCGGCGGGGCATCGGGCAGCCTGGAGCTCGGGCGCTGGAACGGGTAGAAGACTTGAGGTACGCCGTAGCCCGCGAACCGGTGGTCGAACTCGTAGAGCGGGAGGTCTTCCCCCGTGGCTGTGAGGCCCACCATTGCGCCTTCGCTCCCGAACAGAACCGACCTGCAGGGGATAAGCGCTGAGAGGAAACACTGCCTACCTCATGGGTGTGTGTCGGCTCTTGGTTCTGCTGCGGGGAAGGACACTCCGGGGCCGACGGCCATCCTTTGCGCTTGTCGACTGAGCGATACGGTCGTCTTGTTGGTTTGGTGATGGGCTGGGACTGGAGCTGGGCAGGGGGCTTGTGGGGACCTCGGGGGCTTTTCGCTTCATTGCCTTGGGAGGTGCTGCGAGGACGAGAAGTTCCGAGTTGAGGGAAACGACATGGCCAAGGCCGGACGTCGAACCATACGGCGCTAGCATTTGTGAGAGCTTGGGGCGGCAATAAACAGACCTTCCATGAGCATGGAGATGACAAGACAGCAGTTGACGTGGATCTTTCGCAAGTCCGTCGAGGATGACTTGGTGTGGCGGCAATGGTTCACAATTTGCAGCAGCGCGTCCACGAGCACATTCGAGTCAAGCTTGAGCTGCCGCTTAAGCCCCGCGTCTCGATCCATCAAAAGACCCAAAGTCCGTGCTGCCATAGCTACAATAGATGAGGTAAGAGGGAAACTGCATGGGTCTGCGCCAACCTCGGGCAATGATCGGGTTGGATTGGTTGCGAAGGATGGCGATCGTGTCGTTGACGAAGGATGGGCGCTGCAACATGATGTCATCCATGTTCACTTCCTGCTGCTTGGCGAGGCCCGCGACCCACGCGATGTCCTCCTGAGATGATGGAGCCTCGCTCGGTCCTAGGCGCTTCCGCCCCGCCATGGTGAAAGATACCCAGAAAACTAAGTTGAAATAAAACAAAAGCTTATTAAGATGCTCGATATTTTTAATCATGCTTGCTGAATTGCTGCACGAGACGACAGCAAGAGCGGCCGCTTGGGCGTCCGAGATCGCGCCAGGTCTCTGGCTTGGCAATGGTAGTGCAGCCGCGGACCTCGTTTCCCTGCAGCAACACGGCGTCGAATACGTCCTCAATGTTGCCGACGACGTGCCAAACTACCACGCGGACGCTCTCACCTACTGCACACTTGGCGTCGCCGATTTCGGGCAGGATGCTGGCATCTCGCGAGTCTTTTCGAGGGCGTTCGACTTCCTTGACCACGTTTTGTTGCATGCGAAGGGGCGCGTGCTGGTGCACTGCGCAGCCGGTGCGAACCGGTCCGCCACGGTGGTCATAGCATACCTCATGCACTCACAGCAGCTGTCGCTCGCCGATGCCTGGGCAATCGTACGCAAGCGTCGCCCTGGGATGAGCCCACTAGAAGACAATCGCAAGCAGCTATGGAACTTTGAGCTGCAGCTGCGGGGGTGCCACTCACTGCCATCGTTGGATGCACTTCATAGTCACCGTTGACGCTCAATAGAATAGACGTCCATTCGAGCGATCAGTTTGGATTAATAAATAGTACTAACTGGGATCCAAGTGCTTCAGCCCGTGTGCAGCGGAGGGCCTTCAAAACTAAAGCCGTGGAAGGGATCGAAAATCATCTCGTCATCCTGGTTGCTGTGGCCCAGCTCGTGCTCCCAAGGGTTCACGGCGACACTCGTGAATTCCGGCTCAAAATTGAGAGCTTCTTCAGCGCAGGCCGGGTCCTCACATGGGTCCAGAGGCGCCGTTAGCTCGCCGTAGCTTAGAGCGACCCAGTCGATGGTCGAGAAGAATGGGTGGGCCTTGATGTCGCTGGCACCACTCACCGACCCGAGTCGGGCGGCAGGGTCTTTCGCGAGTAGCGCCCGAAGGAGATGCCGCGCCGAGGGCGACACGTACGATGGAAACGTCAGTGGCGCGGCGCGGATGGCAGCTATGGTCGCCGGCGTCGGTGCCTCGTCCGTGTACCACGGAGGGAGGCCTGTGAGCATTTCGTAGAGAACAGCGCCAAAGGCGTACCAATCGACAGCTGTGCCGTAGCCGGCTTCGGACGGTTTCTTGCCCCAGACCTCTGGGGCGAGGTACTCGAAGCTGCCGCACAGAGTCTTGGTACCGCGGGTCGGCTCGACGATGCCGAACTTGGCGAGACCGAAGTCTACGAGCTTCATGTGGCCTTCAGCGCTCAAGAGAATGTTCTCAGGCTTGAGGTCCCGGTATACAATCCCATGACGGTGCAGATGTTCGAGGGCTAGTACGATTTCGGCAGCATAGAACATAGCGATCGGGGCCACAAAGCGCCCAAACGGACTTCGTTGGATTTGCGCCGAGAGCTCTCCGCCGGGGCAGTATTCCATGACAAGAAATAGGCTCGATGGGGATTGGAAAGCCCAGTGCAAGTGTACGAGACCCATGTGTGTCGTACCACCGAGGACGTCGCGCTCAGACCAAATTTGGTTGGCGTCCACGCCGGCCTTGGCAACGACCTTCATGGCATAGAGAACACCCGTGGTCTTCCGACGCACGAGCAATACTTTCCCCATTGATCCAGCACCAAGCATTTTGACGGTATCAAAGTCCGCCGCTGAGACGTCATGACCCGGTAAACACGATGAGACTGTCGACGTTGAAGAGAAGGTCGGCGATACTGGCACATGCCGCTGGTGGAGAAGCGCATCCTCGTCGTGCTCAAGGGCTAACTTCTCCACATGTCGGCGCTGATATCCATCGAGCGTATAGACGCTCTGCAACTCCATGACATGACCCTTCCTTCGGCCTTCGGAAGCAGTGTTGCCCATCGTGTTCGTCGCTGGAAACGAAATGATCCGGTGGCAATCGTCGATAGAAACCGCAGATGAATTTCATTGGATCAGAGCCGTGAGCAGCCTAGAAACACGCCTCCTTGTCCGGATAATTACGATCCCGTGCAACGATGATTGGCTGCGCCAGTCCTGTGACACCGAGTCGTGTCGCGGGTTGTCATTTCGTACATGGTAATGTACAATGTACGGCTAGCAGTAGGTGGGAAGTACGGTCATCATGGGCAACGAAAAGATCCAACGACGCGTCTTATGCCACGGCCCGCGGTTCTTTCCGTTGGTGCAAAAGGTGGCGCCGGCCGCACGGATGCGCCTTTCTTCCATGGCCGCCAGCGACCAGATTGATATTTTCGATCTGGAGCACTTGATTTTCCGTGGAATGTATCTCACCCGTGCCGAGTGATGCTCTTTTGGTCAAGATTTTGTCGAGTGTTGGGACGAGTGCAGGTCCTGGCAGAAAATGTTCAAGGTATTGTACAGCACGATAATTGTAGCATTGATCGGTTAGGCCACAGCTCGTCAAAGCGGTCGTGTGCCAACCAACTCCAACACCAGTGAGGGATAATCAGGCGCTCATGGGACAGGTGTGACGGATTGAAGTGCTTCGATCGCGTTTGTGACGCGTGCACCGTCTTTCTAGAAGCGGTGACACAGAGTTCATCGCAAAGCATGTTCAAATTCGCTGTTTGCCACACTGGCATTTCACGCAAAGGGGTATTACATCCGAGTTCATAATCTACTTTCAAATTTATCCTTGTCAATTACTGTACTTTAGAGAGGCACCTCGCACTCGTTATGCAGCCCCGCCAAAGTGAACAACTTTAAAACTCAGGAAAATGAAGCGGCTGCTATTTTATTTAATTCTTTTGAAATATAAAAAGTGTTAAACAGTCTAATGATGACCTTTAAATAAAAAATACACCCCAATTTAATAGCCCCTCGAATTTCCCACGTTTTTCAGTTGTCACTGCACACCACCAATTATCAAATTACACCATCTTGAATCGAAGCACATCGATTTAGCCGATTCCTCCCTTACCAAGTACAGGCGTGTTGTGTTGCGAAGGAACTATTTACAAGGCTGTGCAATAATGGGTGAAGCGGCAGAGCATTAGATGTTTCGATCGCCCATACTGGTTGCTGATGGTAATGGTTGAAAAGCTGCGATGTTGTCCTGGGAGGTCATTTCGATGTCAGCTCGTGATAAAAGTTAACCTTATGAGAACACGATGATGACTTCGTGCTTTCGCGGGGGAAAGGCTATGTCTTATTTTTGTTTGTTGCTTCGGTGTCGGCGCTGTCCAGCGGGCCCGCCAGTCTCCACCTGAGCCATGTCATCGACAATGACGTTCTTGTGTGTTCTAATACGGGGCGCACTCCTCACCAAGGTCTCGTCCTACCAAAAGGCAACATGCCTCGTCCGCAGTGAAACGGTGCACAGGCTTTTCTAGGCCGCTTCGTCGCTTGCTGTTGGTGTGCGCTCGGTTTGCTCGTATAAACTTCTATTTATTATACTTTATTCTTCTCCAGATCGCCAACTCCCATTTTCCAACACCCGATTGGTACATTTCGTCAAGCATTATGCTAATTTCCTTTTGTAAATTCAATTTCACAGCATGTCATTAAAGTTCACAAGCAATAAAGTGCTCCGAGTTCTCCACATTTCCTTAAGTGCTAGGAGATTTCACCATACACGCACGTACAATAAAACGAATATATCTCAACTACACTTCTCGAGCACTACATCACCCTGCTCCACAGAAAGATATCTTTAAGCTTCCCGAACCCTACGGAATCACGTGCCAACCTGCATGCCTGCCATGGCATCGACTAGTGCGAGTCGATACTGGTTCACCGGGCAAGCAATCGCGCTCGTGGAAGGTTCATCATCGTGGTGGCTTAGCTTGATGCATCCTTGCCACCGTGCTGATTTTGAAAAGTGTATTTGAACTTGATGGCTCGATTAAACGATTGTTTTGACCTTGAGAAATTCATTGACTCGACGGCTGATCGTTATAGAATAAGAGTTGGTCAACCTTTATTAAAAAGTTGCTGTAAAATTGTGCATTTTGTGACCTCCACTGTGTCCTGTACTCGATTTTGGATAACTTTTCAGGCGACTCTAGCCCTGTTGTTGTAGATTGACCACTTCTGCATTCTCTACAATTAACATGTTTAATATATTACCTTAGTTGTAGTGGCTTTACTACATGGTATGCAGTTAAGCTCGAGAAACACTACAGCGCGGCGCCTATGGCCACTTGTGAAATGCAAGCTATCCAAGTTCGTCGAACGAACTATATAGCCTAAATAATGGCATACATTTCCTTCGGAATCATCGAATTCCCTGACTGCTTCTCTCACACCGGCCCAATCGTGGTGGCAGGTTCTCACAGAAAACTTGAGACCACAACAACCCGCGCCGAGTGGGTGACTTCTTTACAAGCGCAATTGGCGTCCTTGAATTGTTGCGAAGAAGACAGAGCGTGCAGCTCGTTGTCCTTGAGCTGGTGTGGCCATTACGCAGCGCACGTGCCTTGGCCTCTGTTGACGTCACCTCAAGGATTTACTGCGGCCTTAGTCGGCCAGACAGAGCTCAGCTGCAAAGGTCGTGCGTCGCCTTGTTACGTCTACTCCACGCCATGGCTTTAATGCAGCTCGCAGTACACCCATCTCAGGAGCGCCACGCCACCATGGGTATCCTTCAAGGCGGCCTGTCTGTTCGCTGCGTGACACATGTTGCACAGGGTTATTTATGGCAACATTCGGATGCCCAAGAAATCCTCCAATACAAAATCTTAAATACCTGATAAAGTCTATTTAAATTTGGCTCGGGTTAGACGTCCATTATGGTTCGTATGGTCCAGCAGGGCTACTTCAACCAAAGTCGACCAACCCTGTGTACAAAAAGTCCGATCTGAGTTGCGGACTTCCTTGCATCGCAGGCACCATCGACACCGCGGCTCACTTTACTATTTGAATTGCAATGTTCAAATCTCTATTGGCATCAGCCGCCATCGCGCTCGCATCTCTCTCGGGGACGATGGCCAGCTACGGCCACCACCGTGGCGTAAACCTCGGTGGGTGGCTTGTGCTGGAGCATTGGATCACACCGGACTCGCCGCTGTACAGGGAAGGCGGAATCTCGGGCGATGTGATTGAGAACGGCCAGTACCAGATCATGAAGCAGCTGGGCCATGCCAAGGGCGACCCGCTCATGCAGCGCCACTGGAACGAGTTCATGTCCGAGGCGGACTTTCGCGACATCAAGGCCGCGGGCCTCGACATGGTCCGCATTCCCGTCGGGTACTGGATCATGAACGACGCCCCCGATGCCAAGAAGCCCCGCAGCGCCGGCTGCAATACCACGGACGACGCGAGTGTGCTCGCGCCGGGCTCGCTCGCGTACCTCGACAAGGCGTTCCGCTGGGCGCGCAAGTACCAGCTCAAGGTGCTCGTGGGTATCCACGCCGCCATGGGCTCGCAGAACGGCGAGCAGCACAGCGCCGCGTCCACGATCCGCAAGATCCAGTGGTTCGACCAGCAAGGCAACATTGACAACACGCTCGACCTCGTCGAGTTCATCGTGGCCCGGTACCAGTACCACGCCGCGTTCCTTGGCATCGGCCTCCTCAATGAGCCGCAGCACGGCAACGACCCGACCAAGTTTGCCCAGCTCAAAAAGTATTATACAGACGCGCACCGCATCATCCGCCGGCAACTCGGCAGCGACTGCATCATCACGTTCTCGACGGCCTTCAACGAGAAGCCCGAGTACGACAGCGTGTGGCGCAGCTTCCTCAAGCACGACCCGAACGTGTGGGCCGAGGTGCACAAGTACTACATCTGGGGCTTTGAGGGCCAGTCCTTTGACCAGATCAAAGCGTATGTGCAGGGCCACGAGGCCAAGTGGATCAAGGAGTGGCAGGGTGCGCCGCTCTTCTTCGGCGAGTGGTCCATCGCAAACCACGAGGACACGTTTTTGCTCAACGACACGCAAAAGGCGCAGTACGCCAACATCGTCACCAAGGTCTTCAAGCCCGCGCACTGGACGTACTGGACGTGGAAGTTTTGGAGCGACCCCAACTCGTACGTGGCGTGGAACATGAAGACGCTCTTCAACCGCAAGATCATGACCCAGCAAATGCTCGGTAACTAAGCAGCCATTCATGATGTTTGAAGTTGGACGATTTCGCCTCGCTGAAGTGCTGGCTGTTGCCGCCTTGGGAAGCATGGAGCAGACCTAACATCCAGGGACGCAAGGTGGCACATAGCTACGTCCGAGCCGCAAAGACTGACGATCGCTTTCAAAGCAGTCTTTGGTGGATGTGTTCGTTACTGAGACGACGGATTGTACAGTGTAGTTTTGGCAACGCGAGGTACCTGATGCTTCCGCGCTCCTTCGCCATCTCTCGGGTTACATTGTCGTGCGGCCAATTGCACGCCTGCGCAGTGCGAATCTAAGCTCTCTCATGCCGCCGGAAGTCGGCTGCACCTGCGCCACCTCATGCGATGCCACAAGCCTTTGGCCGACCGGACTACTTGTGCTCCTCAATGCACTTCGCCGTGACGACTGGTCGTGCTTTCGCCTCGCCCACTCACCCTGCCATTCGTCGGCATCACCTCACAATAGCGCGGATTTGCAACCAGCCGTCCACCGTAGCTAACTTTGTTTCCATCTTGCTGTCGGGCGAGATCACGTTTCAATCTTAATGCCGCTTTGTTCAAGTAGTCGAATCCGAATGAGTTTACGCTCGCTCTTGGCTACCTCAGGTGTCCCCTGCCGTCCGCCTCGGACGGCGGGGGCGATTCCGAGCTGCTGACACCGATTGCTCGTATCAGCTGTCGATGACTGTTCAGCACTGCAATGCATGTCATTACATACATTCTCCCGCGCCGAATCGACTTCAATCGCCATCATTTGTCAACTGGAGCCGAATGCTGACACTCTTTGCCATTATTGTCGTCGCCGCGGCAACTGATCCATTCCGCTGGGGTCCATGCCCCGGAAAAGACGACCCGCGCTACGAGTGCGGCGCCTTTACGGTGCCTCTCGACCATCGAAACGTCTCAAACAATGCGACCATCGACATTGCTGTGCAGCGCTATCGTACGAACGTGACAAAGCCTTTGGGCACCATCCTACTCAACCCGGGTGGCCCTGGAGGTCCCGGTACAGCGCTTGCTACTCCTATGATGAGCTACATCACGGGTGGCAGCTACGACGTCTTGGGCTTCGACCCACGCGGTGTCGGAGCCTCGCGGCCTCTCCGATGCTCCAAAAACGGCTTTGCGGCGTGGCAAGAAACACAAGCGGCAACTTTGCCGCCGTTCGACGAGTCGCTACCTGACGCTGAGATCGAGCGATTCGGCAGCGCCTACAAGTTGCGCGTTGAGCGATGCCGGAGCTACGACGGCGACTACCTGCCGTATCTCTCGACTGCCTTCGTGGCCCGCGACATGGACCTCATCCGCACAGCCCTCGGACAAGACCTCATGCATTATTACGGCGCTTCATATGGCACGTACGTAGCCTTCACTTTATGTTCCACTGTACGCTGCTGACTGTTCATGTGTAGGTTGCTGGGACAAACTTACGCCAACATGTTCCCGAGCAAGGTTGGCCGCTTTGTGATCGACTCGGTCGTCGACGCACCGCGTTATGTCAATGACAGCGCTGGATTTTGGGCCAGTTGCATCCTGAACATTGAAGACGTCTTCGACGGCTTCGCTTCTGAGTGCGAGGCCGCGGGTCCTCTTTTGTGCCCCCTTGCGGTCCCTAAGCAGCCGCGACCCTATCTTGCAGCCCAGCTGCGTTCGTTCATCAACAACTTCCAGTCGACTGTCATGCGAGGCGGCTACGACTATGTGCGCGTCACGGCGATGAAACTGCGCACTTTACTGCTGCCGCCCATGTACCAGCCAAGCACCTGGCCGCAGCTCGCGACAATGCTCCATCAGCTTTTGAAGGGGACGTTGGTGCTGCCATCGACGCCAGACACCTGCCCCATGGATCTTGCCACCAGGGATTTGGGGCTCGCGGGCTTGCCTTATATGGGCAACGACGCAACTCTGGAGCTCAACACCCCCGAAAGCTGGACACAAAGTCTTCGCGACGCCAAGGCGCTCTCACCAACGTTTGGCAGTGCGTGGCTTGCTGGTCTCTTTCACGCCAAGTACTGGACGACGACCCCCGTCGAGCGCTTCACAGGCCCATGGAATCGGACACTGGCCAACAAAGTGCTGATTCTGAGCAACGAGCACGACCCTGTGACGCCGCTGAGAAGCGCACAGGCTGCGCATGAACGCTTCGGTGCCGACAACTCGATTTTGGTCGTGCGGGAGGGCTATGGGCACGCTGCTGCGTTCTCCCAGCCGAGTGCTTGTATTCACAAGGTCCTTGTCAACTACTTCACACACGGCATATACCCGACTACAACGTTCTGCAAAGTCGACCACGGGCCGTTCACGGCTCCCAACGCACTCAGCGAAGTGGCCAAGGCGGCGACGGAGATGGCGACTATTGTCCACAAGTCGCTACCGATCAAACGGTTCTCGTAGCTCTCCAATTTCACCGAGTCGTACCCCACTAGTGGCTCAAGCATTTTCGAACGGCAGCAAAAGTTCCAAACAATACGATTGATTTTCTGGGGTACTAGCCATTGGCAACACAGTGGGGGCATCTCTCGACGGTGGTTGCCCACTACATGACACACAGAACAGTCCTTGAGTGCATCGCGCAAGTATTCTTGGTGTGGAGTGTTAGCTTGCAAACCTCAAATAGGTCGTCACGAAGCCGACCACAAAGCTTATCACACGATCAAGCGAGCACGATTGCTAATGTCAATAACCACGTCTACTGCACTTTGAAAACAATGCCGATTAGATAAGCCTGTCATGCTCTAATGACTCGGGTCGTGTCCAAATACGACAGTACGCGCCTGTGCGGAGATGCTTTCGTAACCAAGACTGCGACAAGAATTGGCCCCAGCACAGACGACGGCTGCAAACTGCACATCGACACGAACCAGTAGTTGTGGTGTACAATCCCACCTCGTCCACGTCTCACGATCACACTCATGACCGATATCCACCATGAACTTCTATGGAAGCGATCGTCAGTCTTTGCGGCTCGGACGTAGCTACCACCTTGCGTCCCTGGATGTTAGGTCTGCTCCATGCCTCCCAAGGCGGCAACAGCCAGC
>JNBR01002414.1:0-23368 GCA_002081595.1 Achlya hypogyna
TTAGTCCAGGAATTACTGTACCATGCAAATGTGCAGTGTCCTCACTATGATGATACATCATTTGTATGGTGGTCTTTGTTTAATTCATGATGCTGCTTCTCACGAACACCTTGTGATTGCGTGATACGTGTGTCATTTCGTCGATCACTGAGTCATTTCGGAAATCGGTCGATGTCTAACTGAACACCCTGTTTCAGGTCAGGAGGTCCATTGGGCGACATGCATCGAAACTATCAGACATGATTCATTTCGCACCCAAAAACTTGGTCTTTTCATAGCAAAATACTTGAAGCTTCCTCATGAGCAACGCTGCTTGGTGATGAAATCGATCGAACGCAAGGCCGGATGCGGGCACACACCGACGAACACGGTCTCATCTTGGATGGATTACCCGCCCATGCCTCAATGCTAGAGCGAGCACGCTGCTTTCAGCCGAGTTGGCTCTCATCTGCCCACTGAGCGTGATTTACGCGCCTGCGCATCGCCGTTGACTGCACGATGGGATGTGCCGTCCTAGCTATTAGGTTTAACTAAGGAAAATCCCAAAATGCAATTCAGGTCACACTGATTTTTCTGCACCGAAATGCCCCGAACGTTTCGCCCAAGGGCTTTTGCCCATAAAAAACGAGCAAAAAGTTGAAGTCGAACACCAGCGCATGACACACAACAAAATCGTCAGGAATTTGTCGCCAACATGAGTGACAAACTCGACCTAACAGCCCGCCTGCGCGCACTGCGCGAGGCCACGGCGAAGATGGACTCAAGCACCGACGAACCAACTCCCCACGCTATGGTACCTGCGCATGACGCACAACAAAATCGTCGGGAATTTGTTGCCACCACGAGTGACAAGCTCGACCTCACGGCCCGCCTGGGCAATCTGCGCGAGGCCACGGCGACAATGAACCCAAGCGCGGATGACCCAATAACCTACGCTACACCAGCGCAGACGTCACATGTGGGCGCGGTGCCGGCTGGCGTTGCTCAAAAGAGGCTCGAATTCGGTCGAATATACGCAACGGGAAGCCCCCTCGATGCAGAAGGCGGCCGGTCGCACACTCAAGCTTCTGTGTGGAAGCACTCGAAGGATACGTATGGATACCTAGACGACGAATCGAGGCCACAGCCCGAGTCGCACCCTAGCATGGCCGACACCACTGTGCACCGGCAAGCGCCAAACCTTGACGTTTCAAACAATGGCAAACTGCAAACGCAAGCACCCCAACGTCAAAGTCACTTGGTCTTGAGTTGGTTCCAGGTAAGGTATGGCAAGGGGTGCTGTGGGGTTCATGGACCTTTGTAGAGTACTGGTCAAAAGCTATTCAGGGCTGCATGCAACGGAAAGGAGGCCGAGGTCACGCGACTTCTACGGAAAGGATGCAGTCTCGAGTGGAAGAACAAGGTAGGCGCCGAATGGAAGCAGCGTTGTAAGGACGTGTAGGATGGCTTTACACCTCTTTCAATAGCAGCTTATAAAGGTCACGAAGGTGTCGTGCGGCAGCTGATTGCCGCGGGTGCCGACATTCACTACAAAGGCTGGGTACATCGTCACAAAACCGGAGCAGGGAAGAACTCAGCTGAGGCGACAGTATCAATTTACGCCATTGGTGTATGCTGCTTGGCACGGCTCCGTCACAATTGCACATGAGTTGATTGCTGCAGGTGCCGACGTGAACGCCCTCATAAAGGTGCGTCACGATCGATGCTCACGTCTCACGTGTGGCCAGGATGGAAATACAGCACTTCACGATGCATCAAAAGAAGGAAAAGCCGATTTTGTGCGACTCCTTTTGGATGCTGGTGCTGATTCAAGTATCAAAACAAAGGTTCGCAACCCCTTTTGTCGTGGCTCATCATTTGCGTGTGTAGTACGGCGAAAGCGCTCGAGATCTCGCCCAGCGAAAAGGATGTACCCAAGTCCTCCGGGTCTTCGATGATGCACTTGTTCGTGCCGCCGCTGCGGGCGACACCAAGAGCGTGTGCGAACTACTAGCCGCCGGCGTCGACGCCAGCGTATCCAGCGATGTTAGCCTTCGTCCAAGCTGATGTCAACCTCACTGCAAAGTAGAGCGGTGTGGTGCCCCTGCTAGCCGCAGTAACTCAAGGACATGCTGCAATCGTGAAGCAGCTTTTAGAGGCTGGCGCCAACATTTTACTACCTACAGAGGTAGATCCTTGTGGCAGTGATCTGTGTCTGAAACTATGAGTAGGATGACGGGCTTCTCATCGTCGCCCGCCGCAACGGACACGACGATGTCGTCACTGTTTTGGAGAAGGCACTCAAAACAGTTATGTTTTTGGCCGTGTCAAAGGGTGACGTGATGGAAGTGGCCTCTGCCCTCACCCAAGGACTATCTGCTGATATTGTCGACGAGGTAAGCATCTCTACGAACGAGATACTATTGCAATGAGCTAGACGTCGGGAAAGACATTGATGCACATGGCTGTATCTAGCGGCCACGCTGATGTCGTTGCGTTACTGCACAAGGCCGGAGCCAAGATTGCCCAAAATACCCCAGTTTCAGAGTATGACGAGGCACCAGCACTAATACTACAATTAGGACGGCAGTCTATTGAGCATTGCTCGCGTTAACGGGCACGCTGGTGTCAGTGCTTATTTGGAAAAGGCTCTCGCAACTTCCCTGCTGTCGGCCGTGTCAACCGGTGACGCGACGGAAGTGGCATCCGTGCTCACCGATGGCGTCTCCGCTGACTGCGTAGACACCGTACGCTTTCCTCAATTCCACCGTGCCCCAATGGCGATTAGGACGGTCGGTCACTCGTCCACGTTGCCATTGCTTTGGACAATGTCGAGATCGTTAAATCGCTGATCGCTGCCAAGGCCAATTTAAATGCTGCGGACCAGGTGGCGGAGATATACAAAGCGAGGAGTGCTCACGAGGCAGTCGTAGAAAGGCGAAATGCCACTGCACGCGGCAGTTCGACGTCGTTCTATAACGATTGTGCAACTGCTGATCGACGCGTTTGCCGACTGCGACGTACTAAACCAGGTCTTTGTGAACCCTCGGGGTTTCACCGATCTATCGTCGTGTAGGACAAATTAACACCAATGGCGCTGGCTGAGACGCTTGGTCTAAGCGATATTCGAGATGCGTTAAGGGCGCACACTCAACCAACCGTGCGATCACAGTTCATTGAAGCGGGCTTAATGGTTTCACAACTAGGACGTCGAGCTTGTGTCCGCCGTGCTGTTGCGTGACGCCGAAGGCCTGCGAAAGCTTCTCTACCGTCGAGGCAACGCCAACGCTACCGATGCGGTGCGTCACGGTATCTTAGTGAACATCGCTGATATTGGTCGTAGAGTGGTCAAACCCTAATGCACTTGGCTGTCCTGGGTAGTACCCAAGACATCCTTACCGAGCTCTTGCACGCACCTGGTGTCGACACATTCAAGGCCAACCAGGCATGCTTAGTCACTTTAGCCTGACTCACTGTGAACCAGAATGGTGACTCGCCGCTGGTGATGGCAATCAAGCTAGGATTGCGCAGCTTTGCCAAGCGCATCTTTGCCGCCGTGCACAAACCGACGCGCAAGGTATGTCGTCGATTAGAAAAGTGACACGGAGGCAGACCACCATAGGTCGTTGCAGAAGAGCTCACCGTGGACTTTGCCAGTCGTTTGGGTCAGGGTGGCTTTGGCGCCGTTTTAAAGGGCTCTTGGAACGGACGCACTGTAGCCATCAAAACGGGCCTCCAAATGAATGACTTCGACAGCTTGGAGAAGGAAGTTCGCGCCATGGAATTGTAGTAATGTTGCGTTGCCGCAGTTCACAATGCATCTAGATGCGAGTCACCATACCTGCTGCAGCTGCTGGGCGTGACTAAAGCCCCCCATGTCCAACTGGTGCTCGAGTACATGGACGCTGGCGATCTCCGCAACTACCTCGACAAGAAGCGAGCCGGTGTGCCGGTGTCCATTGAGTACCCCACACTCAATGTGGCATGGGTTATTGCGAATGCGCTCGCCGACCTGCACAACGCTGGCCTTGTGCACCGCGACCTTAAGAGCAACAACGTGCTGCTATCGTCGACAAACTACATCAAGGTGGCTGGCCTTGGGCTCGCGCGCAACGACGCGTCGAAAATGACCACAGGCGTTGGAACCGAGTCCTGGATGGCGCCAGAAGTGCAAGTCCCTGGTACCAAGTACGATGCGTCTGCTGACATTTACTCGTTCGGTGTCATTCTCACGGAGCTCAACACATTGCAGATGCCTTACGCCGACGTCAAGCTGGCGAAGTGGGCAATAATGGCTGAGGTAGCCGCGGGCAGACTGCGTCCAAATCTTCGTGACGACTGCCCAGCATGGCTGCGAGAACTCGCCACCGCGTGCATGACCCATGACCCAAAACAGCGCCCCAGCGCCTACGACATTGTCCGAAAGCTTCAGCACCAGCGTAGATTGGAGCGTTTGGACGTCATTGACCGCGCGAGGTCACCGGAATGTCCGATCGACGCCCAATCGTCGGCGTTGCTTGTGAGTACCGCGGTGGCATGTCTTGCCTGTGGTGCAAAATTGTCGCTCAAAGACAGCACGTGTCCGACTTGCGAGAAACCGGTGCAATCCGACGCCACCAAGCTCGAAATACTCCTTCAGCGAATCGAACTCTCGGACGCCCCGATCAATATCATTCTGAATTGCAGTGTCTGCGAAACTCCGGCACAGATTCGCGAGGAAGTGTGCCCTGATGCGGGCTGCGGAGCACTCCTTCCATCGGCAGCAGCCAAGGTCTACACGCTTTGCCGCCGTATCGAGCTCGCCAACAAGACGGCTTGCGCTTGAACCACCTACAGTATAGCGTGGCATGTGCATTTTTGATATATGGGCAACAAAAGTCTTCTGTTGTACAGAGCCGAATTCAGCTCTGCATTGGGTTCATGCAGCGTGGGCAGATTAGTCGTTGCGGCCATGATTTGGTCACACGTGCATCTTCACAATCACTTTGGAGGTGACGTCCGTCGGTGTATTGCCTTAAGGGGCAATGGTATGCTTCTCTTCTTCGTCCAAGAGAGATATCGATTTAGTGTGCTGTGCAAAGGCACTCAAGGTGTTCGGAACACTGATTGCGGCTGCGAATGGATCACAGTACCTGAAGCATCTCTAGCACGGAAGGTGCCCACGAAGCTGTGTGCAGTTGCGAGGAGAGATATCACGGTGAGCACAGTAATGGCGTCGAGTGCTCGCCAAGACGAACAACTTTATCGTTATCTACTGGTCTTTTCAAAGTAATAGAACGCGAGCAGTATTTAAACCCCTAAACTAAAGTTACAGACAATGTTGCGCCTAGGCACTCATAAGTGAGAAGAGGTTAGGATGACTGGGAGGAGCCCAGCTCTGGGGGCAATGAGTTTGACAGCATGATGCATACAATCCGTCGTCATATCGACTTGGAGCTAGCGCTACAGCTGATATTGGTTCTGCTGTTAACGGCAGTGCAAATTCGAGCTGCTGCTTGCGCGCGGCAACTTGGCTGGAGCTCGCGGAACACTGGTCCACGATCCACCGTGCCTTGTTGTCAAAAATTGCTTCAGCTCATGTGTCTGTCCAGTGAGTTCTGATCAATTACTCCCATATATTCGCTTCCGACTAGCTAGGCGACGCCAGTGTCAGGTAGGCAAAAAACCCTCTTTGAAGCAACCAGTTGCGATGAACTGATTTCGAGTTTGCGTGGCTGGTGGATGCACATAGCTCATGAGACTATGTAGAACCCAGGCAAGGCTCTGTACGAGGCCGCGTGCGAGGGAAATGAGTCGGAGGTGGCACGCTGGTGCAGAAGGGAGCTCCAATACCGTGGACGGACAAGGTAAGCGAAGAGTAGATACCAACGGAACAATCAGATGACCATGGGAAAAGAACATGCCCTGGCCATGCACGCCAGCGATGAGCAGCAGATCTCCAACCTGCTACCTCAGTGACGTTTGAGGTAAAACCACGTGTAAATTCAAGCGCCTCACTTTTTCAGGCAGGCCGGCGAGCCCCCCCCTCCATTCGGCTGCTATGGGTAGCCCCATTACAGTACTCTCGGCGCAGGTCGAAGCTAAAAGCATTGAGTTGACCTATGCGAATAGGTGATCTCTTCAATGCACTATCTATACAATGTTGACTGGCGCCATAGCGCTCTTGATTGCAGCAGAGGGTGGCCTCGATGACGCCGTCAATGTGCTCTTGGAGGCCGGTACTGACGTCAACCGAAGCGCCAAGGTGTGGCTATATGCTTGTTGCGATAATGACATTGGTATAGCTAGGCGAGACACCACTCCTTGTGACCGCGCGTAATGGTTTCCTAGCTATCGTCTCGAAGCTGCTTGAGTTGGATGTCGTTGTGGTTTATCGTACTAAAGTACACTCCGGGCTCGACTCTGGCAAATCACTGTAGCTTGCGAAATGTCTCCTCGAGGCCAAGGTCCAAGGCCACTTGAACATTGCTTCAACGTTAGAAGTCGTAACGCTGGCGTTTTCCCGCGCGATCGAAGCAGGAAACACGAACCTTGCGTCGTCTCTTCGCGATCATAGCGTCTCTAATTGCACCATCAAAGTAAGACCCGGATCCCACAGTGAACGTCGTAAAGTTAGCGTCGAACAAGTCCCTACACAATAGTATCAGCTTGAGTGCATCACAATGGTATATCAGCCGCATACAGCGTTTCCAAACCGCTACCGAAACTCATGTTGACTAGATGCATGATAGGATTGCGATTGAACATCCTGACTCCTGCGCATCAAGCCAACGAAGGCCAATGGTCGTACGCTTGTTGCGCGTTGCGCAAGTCAAGGTGTTCGAGACGAGTGATGTTGTTGCGTGTAAAGTCACTATTCAAGGCAAAGACAGAAGGTTGAGACCATGGTTATGGAGGCCGGTCATACATGAACGTTGCCGTTGCCAGGGATGCGTTGACCGGAAGGGAGGCGACGTTTGAGTTAACGATCGAGCTAAGCAGAAGATACAGTGAACACTGGGACGGCTTAACTCGAGACGCAGTACATGTCGGTGAGCTTGGGCGGCCACACTGTCGTCGAAAGATCCAGAGGGGTCGCATTGTCCTGGATAAATCTACGAGTACTACAGTAAGTTCGTCGTCCATTCATTCGATAGAAGTACAAACTTTGTACATCTTGTGCTGTCGCCAAGCTGCCAACCGACCGAATCGATGCATTGGAGAAGAAGCTAACCGCCAAGTAAATAAGACCGACATCGGCTCTCGGTCAAAACACGCACACGCTCGGTACCACGGGCAACTCGGCGACGTACGCGACTGTGATATCTACCAAAAGAAATCAATGAATAGCACGCGCCAAGCCATGAAGCATAGATCGGTACCGGCGATCTCAAGCGTCAATTTGCTGGCATCATCGGGCGTCACAGCGCTTGAATTGTATAATTTGCGAATCTAGTTAGCACAAAAAGTTTGCTGTGAGTTGACGAAACCAAAATTGCATGTAGCACCGCGCAGCTCTCGTCGACAACGCAATAGATAGTTGGGAGGCCAAGGCCACTCGTACAGCGCGTCGTCCCGGTGGACGCGTACGCGGTATACGGGCAGGGTGGTGTTGTCGTATTCGTCCGTGCCGCAATTGTAGCGGCCATGGCAAGAAGAGGCTACCATGCATAGATATGTATCAGACTCCAACTGCGACTCGGAATTTAAGTGATAGTAGGAATACCACAAATACTGCGAGATCCATTGCGAAAAGATCGACAAGAATTGAATTGGGCCACTGTCAGCACCACAAGGATCGATTTTGCGCTTGCTGTATGAGCTGCGCGCGCTCGTTGATCTTACAGCGTTCGTGGTCAGCACTGTGCGCGCTCGTTGAGAATACCGCGTTTTGTTTTCAGAATATTGTGTGTGCTCGTTGAATAGTGGCCGAGAAATTGAAAGGTACTTGAACTTTTGGGCTTCCTTGCAGTTCTGATACACTGCACGGGCTTGTGGGAGAGTTCGTTGAACAGTTAATATAGTCGAGTCAGCGCTCCAAAGCAATCCTGTGAGATGGCGTCAATGCGTCCTTGCAAATTTCCCAGCATGCCATGCATCTATATGTTGTGCTAATATGTGTGTCTATCTGCACAGTTCGTCCACGATCCCGTGTTCGTGGATTTTGCAACGAAACCTTAACGTCACTTCCCCATTTACCCCCCACCGAGCACAACTGATGAAGACATTGGTGGTCCTTGTACTCGCGATCGCTGCGTCGGCGACCTCGAGTCCGTGCACCGACTCACTTGTCGAGAGTGTTCTTGAGCCTTTCAATTGGCAGGACTGCGCCGACGCGCTGGCTGGGGAGGGAGACAAGAATTGGAAGACCTCGAATTGCGATGCCTTGTACAAGAAAATGGCGACAGCTGTCGCCAACATCAAGTCGCCGTGCTCCATTGGAGGTGTCAACTCGATCGACTTTCCTGCGATGGACCCGAAACAGGGCCTTGACGCCATGCTAGCTCCTTGGAGTGGGCCGAGCGATTCGTCGATAGGCTCGTCCAGCGGTTCAACCCTTGAATCCTCCACGGACGCATCGACCTTTTCTTCAATCGATACGTCCACCGACTCGTCGGGATCGATGGATCCGACTGCCAAACCAACGACCAAAGTAAGTACTACTGCAGCCGTCCCCACCACATCGGCGTTGCGCACGTCGGCGCCTCCGAGTACCACAAAGGCTCCAACATCCGGGTCGGCGTCGACGACGACCAGTACACCTGCACCCAGCAAGGTGACCTCTAGCGCTGCCAGTATTGGGACTGGCCTCGTATGCATGGCTATGGCCTTTGCAGCAGCGACGGTTTGAGGTGCAAGCAACGCTGTCCGGATTCGTTCTCGGTTCGATCGACAACCCGAGTACTCGAAACTAGAACTGGTAACCGAGAAATGTACAACTTGTCTTTTGCGCACGTCGATTGGGCGTGTTTTAAACATTTCGACCAATCCCCTTAGAATATGCTTTTATTTTTAACCAATCACAGAACGCTATATTCGGATGATCCTCTGGATGACCCACTCGCGATGCTGCGCCGCCTCTCGTTGCTGCCCTTGTGCCGGTCTACGATGGCCAAGCCAATGCACACCAAGAGCCATGTCGTTGCCGTCGACAAGGCGGACAATACGATCACCTTCACGCCCAAGACCGGCCACTCTGCCTCGCTCGTCTTTATGCATGGCCTCGGCGACACGGCGTTTGGCTGGGCGGACACGATGCAGTTCATGAGCGAGTCGATGCCGCATGTCAAATGCATTCTTCCTACTGGTGCGACGACATTTGTCCTGTGCAATGCATCATACCTGGCTTAGCGCAGACGCAGCCTGTGACGCTCAACCATGGCATGCAGTGCCCATCTTGGTACGATATTCAGTCCCTCTCGAACCGCAAGGGCGATCCGTGCACTGGCATTGAAGCTTCGCGCGACCGCATCCTCCAGATCATTGAAAAGGAAATCGACGCTGGTATCGCGCCGTCGCGCATCGTTCTCGGTGGTTTCAGCCAGGTACGATGTCGGGATTCATGGCTCGAACTCAACGTTGGAGTGTAGGGCGGCGCGCTCTCGCTCTTTACGGGTTACCAGATGAACCATGCCCTTGCTGGCATTCTCGTGCTGTCTGCCTACGTACCCAAGGCCGACGTACGCGCACCATCGAGAAGCTAGCTGTTATCATGTCCCCTTAGCGCTTTGCCGTGCCGGAGGCCCTCAAGGAGGTGCCGCTGCTTATGTGTCACGGCGACAGCGTACGACCGAAGCATTCGCCTCATGATATCCAACCACGACACCGATAGGACATGGTGGTGCAGCTCAGCTGGGCCGAGATGTCGGTGGGCAAGGTCAAGGACCAAGGCGTTAAGAACGTTGAGTTCATCGTGTACGAAGACCTCGACCATGGCGCCTCCATGGAGGAGATCACCAAGGTCAAGACCTGGCTCCAAAAGGTCCTCCCTGCGACGGCCTAAGCCGAAAGCACGGACAACATCGTGCCCACTTTGCACTTGACATTGACGTTTTTACCCTGTTGCTACATCATATACGTCGGCTGTGACTGGTTGCCCTCTAGCGGCACCAGCTTGACGTAGCTTTCGACGCTGTGTTGTGTGTGCAAGGCCGACGCCTCATGTCCATTGTTGGCTTCGCTGGGCGTGTGCACCTACACGGCCTGAGCGACCTCATTGCAGCCGTCCACGCACCGAGATGACATCGTCACCGCCGTCGTTGGGGTTGGTGCGGTGGCTCTGCCGCGGTGTCGGGTGACTGGGGCGTTGCACAACCGATGGCCGTCGTCGCGCCGGACTCGTCATGTTGTTGGAGGCGCTGCTGGCTACGCAGCGCAATAAGACGCCTGCTGGCGCCGGTGACGCGCACCGCTAAAGGCACTCAGCCCTTCTTCTTCAGGAAACCGCTCGTCCTTGAGGCCGGCCGGCTGCAGTAGCGTATCGGCGCATCGTTCGTAGCTCTGGCGAACATGGAACGGCTCCACGCGTGGCTGCTGATACGTGCCGAACGGCAGTGACTGGTTCGACGACGCGCTGCTGCTGTGTCGGCGTCTACAAGCGCATGAGCGACGCCCGACCGGCTACGCTTACGCGTCCGTGTAATAGATCGGCGGGTCGCTTGGACGGCGGTGCGGCGGTGGCCGCTGCAGCTCGGGCGGACCGTAGTGCTCGTACATGCGAAAGCGCTCCTCGCTCGCGAGCGAGATGGTGTCCCCATTGCGAGTGCGAGGCGTTCGCGCCACCTGCAAAACTTCGGGACCGATGTGGCGCGGCGGGGCGCGGGTGGTGGTGTCACCATACGCCGAAGGCGGCTGCGCGCGCGGCACGTACTGGCTGATGCTGCACGAGATGTCTGTGATCATGGTACCGCGGTCATCGTCGTTGGCATCGTCGTCGAGTGGCTCCGAATAGAGCTCGGACGTTGGGACGAGGCGCATGTCGGCCTGACCGCGGGTCGTGGCCGAGCACAGCGTGCAGATTCGGACGCGCCGGAGGCCCACGTTGGGCAAATCGAGTTCCCAAACCGAGTGGCAGCGCTTGCAAATGGCTTCGCCACATTTGCGGCATGTGAACTTCTTCTGGAAAAAGTAGAAGCGCTTGTAGCAGAGGATACACTCCATCTTTTCACGCAGCGATGGAAGCTCGAGGTCGCCCAGAAGCGGCTCCGACTCAAGGCGCTGCTCTTGGAGCACGCGGTTGAGATTGGAGAGCGCAGCTATCTTACGTCGAGCCATGACGTCGCTCATCCATTGAGGTGCTGAGCCCTTGCAGTCAATTTCGAGGAAGTAGTGGCATTCAAGCTCGCCTGGCTTGCCCGTCTCGAGGAAAACGAAGCCCGAGTAGTAGAAGCTGCCGCGAATGATCTTGAGTGCCTCGAGCGGGGGGCAGGCAGCGAGCTTAACCGAGTGCATGGCGTGGGCCCAGCCCCGACGGCCGTCTGGCGACGTGAACTCTTCGTTACACTAGCTCGTGCGTTGCATCGGTGGGTTCGCGGAAAGAAGTACCTCGAGGTAGACAAAGTCGCGGTTGTACGAAAACGGCACGGGCGATGCGACGCACGACCAGGTAATGCCGATGGAGTCGCGAGGCCGCGCTCCCGTCGGCTGCGTGAGGTTGTAAAGCACGATCGTGTCCAGGATATCTCGCGACCGCATGATGCTCTGGCCACGATCGACCTTGAACTGGAGAGCTACTTCTTCGATCGTCGCGTTAATCTGTGTCACACCACGGTGGAGCGAAGACGCCGTTGCAGAGGTCGGTGACCGCGGTCGACTGTTGCGCGAGCGCCCCGACGTCGTCATGTCGCCGTGGCTAAAGAGATCATCGCGGAGCGGCACTGCAATGTTCTTGGACATGCGGACGCCATTTCGCACGTTGATCGTCGACCATTCCGAGTGGGGTGAGTACGACGTCTCAATAAGGCGCATGCAAGCCATGCGCGCGACCAGGATCAAGTACGCCTCTTCTTCGCGGTCCATTTCAGGGCAGTGAAAGTAGTCCCGCGGCAGCGGCATGTGGGCTTCGTGCTTCATGCTTCTTCACCCAAGCCTCCCAGTTCCAAAGTAATGTGTGTCACACTCGGCCACTGTTTCCACTTGAGCCAAGTATACTGCACGTACCTAGGTCCCCCTACCCCGACGGCAGGTTCTTCACCCCTCCTGGCATACAAATACCAAGTGCCCACGGGAGAAGACCAGGCAGCCCACCCACTTGGGGTGGAATTGCCAAATCCAAGTACAATACAAACCACAAGTATAGTATATCCTAGGCACACTGCCCTAGGTTGCGATGCCAATCAAAAGCTGATCCGGCGCGGCGTTGGCACCTCTGTGCCCAGCCCAGCTGCGCAGCCCGGCGTCTGGCCACGTCCGTGCACCAGGCCCGCACACAGAGACGCTTCCGTCGTGCGTTGTGGCCACTGCCGAGCCTAGGTTACAAACCGGCGCGTCGCTGGTTGCCGTGAGTATCGCCCACCTGGCTACTATCACATGAATTATTCACCGCCACAGTCGACAGAGTCGTCGCCACTTCCGACCTCATGGTCCTTGAGCCACCGAAGCGACACGAACGATCGCATCTCGAGGGTCTACACTGTAACCACGGCCTCATCGACGGCACTGACGGCGGACGTAGAATAGATTAGACGCCATGTTTACATGCGCATGGCCTTGAGCTCTTTGTACAGCGCGACCAAGTCTTCGTGGCCCTCAGCGGGGGCATCGTCCACGGGCACGGTGAGGCGTCCGGAGCCGCGCAGCACGTCCTGCGTCATGATCTGCATGCGCTCGCGAAGCTCCGTGACGCGGTGCTTCTTGCACTCGTCGTCCTCCTCGGTGGCGAACGCGAGTTCCGACGAGGTCCGACCGGCTACGGGCGTTTTCTCCGAGTCGGTGTGGTTCGAGTTGAAGGAAGCGAAAACGGCGGGCTTGCGCCAGCTGCTGGCAGACGGCGTCGTGCGCTGTGCCTCGGGGACGTACACCGGCGTTTTCTTCATTTCCGACGAGCGGATGCCCACGAGTTTGTTGTCGCAGAACTGGAACGTCTGGCCCGATTCGCGACTGGACACGCGTCCAGATTCACGACTGGATACGCGGCCAGACTCGCGGCTGGACACACGACCAGATTCGCGGGTGGTGGCCGACGCAGCCATGGACGACCGGCGCACCTCGTCCAGCTGTCGCGCGCTCGACACGAGTTGCTCAATGACCTGCTGCGTCGTCTGCGTCTGGTACAGCGGTTGCTTGAGCTCATAGCCAAAGGCGAGGTGACTTTGCGGCAGCGAACCCCGCCGGTGGCGCGGTTGGTCGACGTCGACGGCGCGGTAGTTAAAGAGCGGTGTCGAGTCGCGGTAGGACGCACCCATGTGCGACACCGAGTCGAGGCTCGAAATGAACGACTGCGACAGCGAGTCGGCCGCACTGATGAGGCTCAGTCGCTCGTCATTGGCAAATGGCCGCGGCTCCAGGTACTCTGGTGCCGGGTTCCAAAGATCATCCTGCTCGTCTGAGACCACATCGTCGTCATCAGCATCGTCGTAGACGCCAGTATACTCGTACGGATGGTCCAGCCGCGTGGCCATTTGATGCGTGTCGAGGCTCTTGGAGCGTCGGTAGTTGGCGTCGGTCAGTGACAGACGGACGCTGTCAGCATCTTCTTCGTCATGTGTCGATGGGATGTATAGCAGCGTCGACGGCCGCGCGGGGTACTCGTACCCGGTGGAGGTCGTGAGCTTGGAGCGGGCACTCTGCAGCATGTCCACTAGTAGCGGCGTCAGATTAGGCTTCACCTCACCTCGTTCGAGTACCTTCCGAAGACATGTCGTCGGACTCACGCATCGTGGAGCCCGCGGGGATGCCGCCATACGCATGCAGCGCCTGCATCGTGTCCATGCCCGTGTGCATTGTCAGCGTGGCCGCTGTCATTGTGAGCGATCGCACACGCGTCTCGCGCGAGCACGGCATGCAGATGCGGACGTTGCGACGGCTGCGCTGGTGTTGCTTGTAGTGCTGATTGTGCACCGTGTGGCGGAGGGCAATGTCGACAGTCCAGACGCTCTGGCAGGCCATACACACAACCTCGCCGCACTTGCGACACCGGACCTACGGGCGGCTAAGTGCTTGGGGAGGCGTCGCCGTGTACCTTGTGCCTCGTGAAGACGCCAAACTTCTTACTACATACATTGCAAAAGACGCGCTCGGCCTTGGGGATCAGATCCAAGTCCCCAAGGATGGGCTCGTGCGACAAGCGACGTTCGTGGAGGTACTTGTTGAGGTGCAGCACCTCCGATAGGCGGCGGCGAATCGCGAGGCGGGACATGAGTCGCGGTAGAGAGCCCTTGAAGTCGATCATGGACATTTGGATGACGTTGAGCAGCCCGGGGGTCTCGCTCTCAAGGAACACCATGCCCGAGCGCTCAATCGTGGCGCGCACAAGGTGCATGCCGCTTAATGGCGGGCAGATGGGCAGCGCAACGGACTCGCGGGCAAGAACCCAGCCGCGGCGCCCACTGACGTCGACGAACTCGTCTTGGCACTAGCACCCGATGACACCACTGAGGGTGCAAGCGGTCCTACCTCCACGTAGCACAGATCGCGGTGCTTGGCAACGGACCACGGGGACTTGCTCGCGTACCAGCGTACGGTGATGTTGTGCCAGGGGTTCTCGGGCGTGGGTGGCGTAAGCGTGTGGAGCACGAATGTATCAAGAAAGTCTTCCTCGTACGAGGCGCACATGGCGCGGGCGTCGGCTGTCGTTGGCCGCTGGTAAAAGCTCGCGATCTCTTCGATTGTGCCGGCGACCTGCGTCACGCAGCTGCCCATGATCACGTTGTTCTTGTGATTGTTAACCCAGTCCCGCTTCGATCGCCCTTCGTACATCATGGAGCGGACCTCCACAGCCGTCGGCAGCCCGTCAATGGAGCTCGACGCGCGGTCATCCGGGCGGCCGATCGGATGCCATTGGACGCTGTCGCCGTTCATGCGCGCGTTCTTGATGAGCTCCTTGCATGCCGTGCGCGCGATGTGCGTAAGGTACCGCTTCTCCTCCACCGGCAGCGTCGGGCTCAGGAAGAACTCGTCCGGCACGGGGAACTTGCGCGACGACGGCATCTTGGGTTGTGCGAGCGGCTGGCGGCGGCGCTGCCTAATGGCCATGTGTAACAAGCAAGCAGGTGGCACGGGAATTCCCATATTTGAGTATATGCCTGTCAGTGAGATTCAAATCTCACACTGTGCAAAAGTCGCGCACTCAACACCCGTTCCGACGAGGCCCAGCACGGGACCGACCGGGCCCTTTGCATCGCGTCAGCATCCAAGAGCATTGCTTCATTGGCAAGTTATGCGTTGCTGTTAACTGTTGGCTCTGGTCGCCGTGGCTTCTGTGCTTCATCTACGCGAGAAATGGTTGGCCACAGGTGAATTTCCCGGTTTGTGACGCGCATTCTCAGCGAGGCTTTGAATGTGCGAATTTCGACCGTAGATCCTCTATAGCGTCGACAATGCAATCAAATTGCGACGATGGTCGTCCCAGCTGTAGAGAATCGCCCCGAAGACACGCGCGTTGGCAGAGGGCAACTCCTTGGGTGAGGGCCAGCGTCAGTGGTTTCGAGGCTCCGACGAGCGCCGCGCGCGCAGTAGCAGCAGCAGTAGCGCCACTGGCCGGTAGAAGATGCGCTGCTGGATACGGGGCCGTCGTGTGCAGAGATCCTACACGAACGAGTGCCCCGAGACGAGCTGCTGCCCCCAGCGGCGCCGCCTCCGGAGTGGCCCCCGCCGGGGCTTTGCCACTCGGCTGCCGTTCCGAACGCCGATCCACGCCCGTTGCCGATGCCCTGCCGCCGGTTTTGATGATCGCAAGATGGTACTTGCCCATGTGGGCACCACCCTGCCGAACCTCTCGCTAATTGGGTTTGTCATTGACAGCTTGGGGCCGTCACCGACGGCGTGGACGGGCTCTTAGGTGGGATTTATATTACAGCGGCCCACTTCGAACGTTCGCCACCGAGGTGCTGGGCGTGATGGCTGGCGACGCATACGGCCCTCGCGCTTCTCGATCTCCAGACGCCATGACGTGGCGAAATTGCACCGTGGCTTCCAGGACTGGATTTATTTTACCGTATTTTCACTTCTTTGGTTGCGGTCGACGCGCATCACAAGCGCACAGCAACTGAGGAGACCACGGTGCGCCCACACGCGCGTGGGCTCAGGGCGGAACCAGGTGCCCAAGCAACGAGTTTGGTGCGCAACTAACGTTGGTGAACCATCGGGAGCGTTTTTCTAGCCAACCGGCGCGGCACCACCAATACAAACCTCAAGATGACAATCAGCGCTCAATCTGGTCGGGGCACGCGCTCATTGGTGTAAACTGGTCGTCACCACGACCACGCTTTGATTGGATTGTAGGATCTCATTACAAAGACACCTGATATTGTACATTTGAGGTGTCTTTTCGGTTTCATCAACAACATCATGTGATGCGCAAGGTCGGGAGTAGTCTCACCCCTCCCGGGCGTAAGTCACACTTCAAGGCATACAAACCTCAAGTCAAGTGCTGGACGATTGAACCCCAGAGCGTGTTGATGCAAGCTCTCTAACGCCGTCACTCTCGACGGGTTAGCGGTGCACGTATACTGAAGCAGGGCGAGCGTGTTTGTGAGCTCTCAGAGAGCGGATCCCAGCTGGTCTGCGGGTCGACGTTGCCGGGTTCATAACCAAAGATGACGACGTTCCCGCTGCCGCCAAACTTTTTCCGATGTCCCGAGCTCTCGGTGGACGAGAAGGAGTACATGGTGAACCTGGCACAGAAGTCGCTCATCGACCTCGTTCGCCACGCCAACCTCGAGGGCGGGCCCATCAAGTGGTCGCTCGACTCGGACGAGGCCGGTCTCAAAATCTTCATGGGCCAAGACCCGGCGGCCGTCGGCTCCGAGATGACGTTTATCCTGTCAACAACGGAGATCATGGCATCGCTAGACGAAGTTGCGAGCCTCTTCCGATCCGACACGACCGAAACCTTCCGCGAGTACACGCGCAACTTTGGCAAAGACTTGCTCGACGCGCAGTCGCTGTATACACTCGCGCGGCCGTCAGCTGAGAACCCTCGGCACTTTATCGGCGTCAAGTGGATGGTGCTTGAAGTGCCGCAAGGATTCGCCAAGAACCGCGATATGTGTTACCTTGAGTGCCAAGACGACTTTGAAATGAATGGCCGCCGCGGCTGGGCCCGGTCCCTTAACTCGATCAAGTTGCCGTGCTGCCCCGACCTTCAGAGTAGCCTGGGGCTCGTGCGAGCCTCTATGTACCGCACGGGCTTCGTCTTCCTGGAAACGGACCGCCCTGGGTATCTCCAGGCCATGCACGCCGTGCAAATCGATCTCAAGGGCAGCATCCCCAAGTTCATCGTCAAAATCGGTGCTCGTCGCCGCGCGCGCTCCATCGCCGACATTGACCAGTTTTTGCGCGAGAAGCGGCTAAGCGGCGAGGTGTTTCTCGACCGCAAGCAGCTCGTCGCAACGTCTGCTCGCTCCAAGTGCTTCCTTTGCAGCAAGAAGTTTGGCCCGTTCTCAAAGAAGAAGAACTGCCGCAAGTGCGGTGAGGTACAAAGCGACGATGGCCCGACATGCTCATGCACCGGACTTAGGTTGTGTGCACTAGCTGCAGCAAGTATTGGGATATCAACGTCAACGGCCTTGGCCGCTCCATGATTCGAGTTTGCACCGCCTGCTCCATTGGGACGTTCCACAAAGGCTTACCGCCGCTCATGTCGGCCTACACCGACAACATGAGCGAGCAGTCGAGTACGTCGCGCGGGTGCGACGGCCAGCTTACGCAGTCCCCTAGCCGACTACCACGAAGAGGGTAGACGCGTGTTAAGTCGGCACAGCCACCACACGCCAAAGATGGCCCGCGGGACAAGCTTGCTCCAGCGCCCGCCGCAGGAAGTCAGCGTCAGCATCAGCTCCAAGCAGTCGCCCTTTGAGCGCCGACGTGAGCCCGAGCCCGAGGCGCCGCTCATCGCTGCCAATCGACACCTGCTGCCAGCCGCGCGCTCCGTTAAGGTCGATGGAGTCGATCCGGCGCCCCGGCTCCCTGGGGAGTTTGTCAGCCGCGGAGAAGAGTGGTCGGCGTCCGAGAAGGATGACCGCCATGACGGCGCACGCCTCCAAGAGGCTCGCCAAGACCCCCGGTTCCCGCCTCAATACCCTGACCTCTGTACCCGCACCGTTAGCCAGGGCTCCGACCCACGCTTCGACCCACGGGCAACGAACCTCGGCGCCGATCCGCGCTTCGACCAGCGCGGCCGCGACCCGGAGCCTCGTTACGACGCCCGCCCGCAGCCCCGCGAGCTCGACCGCGACCAGGATCAAGAGCGGGATCCGCCAGCCGACCCTCGGTACACGGAGCCTTCTCGTGACCAGGAACCGCACGACGCACAAGACGAATCTGCTCGGTATGATCGATATGGTCAGGATGGCCGCTTTGACCGAGAGCCCCGCTTCGGCGCTGACCCGCGGTATGGATATGACCCTCGGTATGGCCAAGATGCCCGGTACGGTATGGATCCACGATTTGGGTACGACCCTCGCTATGGCCATGATCCTCGATATGGGCAAGATCCCAGCTTCGGACAGGACCCTCGTTACAATTCAGATATGCGGTATGGTCACGACGCCGGCTACGGTATGGACCAGCGATATGGCCACGAGGCGCGGTATGGCCAAGATCCTCGCTACGACCACGACCCGCGTTACGGCCATGAACCGCGCTACGGCATGGACCCTCGCGGCTACGCTGGTCCGGACGCACGGTACCATGGGCAGTACCCGCGCCGGTACCAGGACACGTACGCGGAGCCGCGGAGTAACCCTCGACTCCTCGAGGCTCCGACCCATAGTGCCGCCAGTGATGATGGCGAGCGCTACGGCCACGTGCGCGACAGCCGTGCGCCATCGGCGACTTCCGAGGACGATGCAGGCTACCGTGGGTACGCGCAGCTGAACGCGCAAAATCTCGCGGCCTTCACGGCCCAAGGCGGCAAGCCCCAAACAGAGCCCCGCGGCCATGGCGATTCGTATGCGCGCTTCGACGAACGTCGGGGCGACTTTGGCCGGCCCATCTACGAAGACGCCGCGCTTTCGTCCGAGCACGACAGCCGCGACCGCTTCCGCGACGACCGCCACCGCAGTGGCGACGATGTCTACCGCCCGCCGGGGCGCGACCCTCGCTTCACCGACCCACGGTACTACGACACGCGCGACGGCCCTCGCTTCAACGATCCCCGGTACATGGACCCACGACAGGCCTCCCGGTACTACGACCAACGAGTACCGGCCCCGCGCTACATGGACGCCCGCGACGACGGTCGGGAGGACCCGCGGCCCGTGCCGCCACCGCCACGAGCCGATGAGCCCAAGGCTGCCCCCCGTAGCAAGGCTGCGAGCGATCTGGCCGCGCTTGCCCAGCAGATGGAGGCGCTGGGCGTCAAGATGGACCCGGCAACCATGACCCCGCAGCAACTCAAAGCCCTGTACGCACAGCTGCAGAAGCTCAATCTCGACGAGCCGCCAGCGTCCACGTAATCGTCGTGTTAGTAATTGGTGTTACGTTCGTCGGTGCGTGCTCAGTGGTGCGATGTGTGGCCGGTGAGCGGCAGGTGGGCGGCCACGAAGGTGACGGCAGCGGCTCCGATCCCGAGCACCGTCGCCGTGGTCCCCAGGAGCAGCGCCAGATTGGGCGGTGGGGCCATGAGGAAGCCGTTGACAAACTGCGCCGAAATGGCCCCGAGCCGCCCGACGCAGCTTACGAGCGACATGCCCGTGACGCGCACGGGCAAAGGAAACGCGTTCGTCGAGAGCACGCCAAACTACGCCAGCTTATGAACATTCGCATGACAGCGACCCCTGTTCGTACCGCGTTCCAGGACGAGGTCATGCACGCGTTGAACAGACAGGCACAGATGACGACGTGGGCAGGGTCATGCGTGGAGTCTACAGCGAAGAGTAACGCGGCTCCGGCCGACAGCAGCAGCGACAGGGTCAAGAGGCGGCCGCTGCCCCACCGGTCGACCATGGCGAAGCTACCGATCCTCGTTGTCCACGCCGTGCATGTAGCCGCGCCCGTACCTGAAGAGGTTGCCAGGCAGGTTGGCACCAGCGTACAGGAAGGCATTGGCATACGGGTTAGCGAGGCCGATGGACTTGAAAAGCGACGTGATCCACGTCGAGATGCCGTACGAGCCTACGCTGCTGTTAGCGCCATAGCCGACCACACCGCGAACCAAAGCTCATCGCAAAGGCCACGACGAAGAGCCCAAGCGAGATGCGACGCAGCGAGTACGTGGCCCAGAGCGCCGCAAACCGCTGATGCATGCCGCCTGCCTCGACAAACTTGGCGTGGTCCGGCGGCTGCAGCGCGGGCCGCCGCGACTCTCCGTGCAGTGCGAGAATGCCGTGCAGGACCGCCGTGGCCTCGGCGACTTTGCCCTTGGAGATGAGGAATCGCGGCGACTCGGGCACGAATGCATACGTGAGGCCAGCCGAGAGCGCGGCCGGCATCCCCGCAAAAGCCGCAAAGTGCCGCCAGGTCGTGGCCAGGATCTTGGCGCCGGCGAGGGTCTTGCCGAGCATGAGCCAAGCGGCGGCGGCGGTCACGATGGAACCCTACGGCGGCGATGATGGCCTCGCCTTACGAGTGATGTACAATCATCCAGAAGCAGCAGAGGATGGTGATGTACCGGCCGTGGGCCGCAGGTGGCAGATGCTCGACGCAGAGAGCCATGAGGCACGAGACGATGCCGCCAACTCCTACGCGTCCATGAGGCACCTGTGACGATGGAGGGACGGTACCAACACCGGCAAACGTGCGAAACACAATGAGCCAGGCAATGCTGGGCGCCATGGCCGAAAGGAAGGCTGAGATGGCGTTGATGGCGAGGTTGACTAGCACGACGGGGCGCCGGCCGTAGGCGTCGCCCGCGACGCCGCCGACAAAGCCGCCCACGAGCATGCCGGCAAAGACGGCGGCGGTCAAGCAACCTACATGGGGTTGTGTGAACGCGACAAGCGGTCACAACGAGCGCACTCGACTCCCACGGTGTTATGGGTGCGTCGTACACGGCGAGAATATAGCCGATGGCGAGAATTTCCACGGCGTCAGCAGCGTTGCCGAGGCCGAGGATGCTACGGCACGGACCATGAGCAGCGGCGACGCAACGGCGTCGAGGCGGCGTACATGACCATGCGCTTGTGAAAATAGCCGCAGCCGATGGCATCGATTTCCTACGCAACGTTGTAGTGGTTGCGATGGCGGAGCCTAACCTACCTCATTCACATCGACAGCGTCGTCGTTGACGCTCTTGGCGATGAGCGTCGCGTGGTCATTTTCAGCATCGTCCTCTGTCGTTGGGCTCATGGACGGCAGGAGCGGCGTTCGGAGTCGGCCCTCGCACGTCGCCGAAGGATCCAGCGCTCCGGAGGACCAGCTGGGTGGGCCAAAACCTCTCATTTTGCATACTATAATTTTGCATATCTATGGGTTTTCACGGGGTATCGATTGTTACAGAAATTACAACTTCAGGGTGGGAGGGCTCCAGTGCCGACGGTCGTCGAGAGCAGCTTGGCGGCCGCGCGGCAGCCGTGGTCGGGGTCCCATTGCTGGAGCTGGCTCAGGTACGCTGCCAGCGTCGTTTGCATATCGAGCCTCTCGACGGCTTCGCGCCATGCGAACGGCGGTAGCACGAGGAGTACTCGGCTGAGACCAAATAGCACCTAGCGACGTGTAGGCGACTCCTGCGCTGTGCGAATGGATGGTACCTGCCGGCGGACGCTTGGGATCTCGTGCATACGCTGGGACCAAATGAGCTCGAGATAAGCGGTCGCCATTGGAATCGTCTGGGTGCCATGAACCCCAGAGGCCTCGAGGACAGCGGCGAGGGTTTGGAAGATATGTGCCATGAGTACGTGCTCGAGTGGGCGCAGCGAATCCGCGCGAAGCTGCGCTTGCAGCGGGAGTAGGAGCGGGTAAAAGTACAAGCTCAGCGTCGCCTTGTTCGTGACCTGCGGTGCGGCGTCGCCGAGGACGCTGAGAATGTCTAACCGCACTTGGAAGAGCTTCTCGTGGTCGAACACTTGAGACGCCAGCAGCGGCAGTGACTGCGCCGGTGCCTCTAGCGCGAGGCCGAGTAGCGACGCCTTGCGAAGTGCGTCGAAATGGGGCCTAGCCTCGCACCATGAGCATTCCTCGTTCCTTCGGGATTTGGCTACGTCTGAAACGCGTCATCGAGCCGCGTCACGGCCTTGCACAGCTGGACTGCCATGTCGGCCAAATCGTACGGCCGCCGACGCACGAGCGCAGGCAGCGAGCGAAGTGCAAGTTCCGCCCGGTCGCGGTCGTCGTCTTGCTGCAGGCCTTCGAGCACGTCCAAGAAGTACACCATTGGCGCCGCCTACGCCTCTGCAGTCGGTGTCCCATCGAACACCTCAGCGTACCCCGTCCGTCTCGTCGACCTCGTCGTCGCTGAGCTCGTACGGCTCCAAGCTCATCTCCGAGGCCGCATCGTCTTCATCGAGCGGTACACCATTTTCCTCGTCGTCGCTGTCAAACAGCTCGTCGGGGTCGGCGATGGCCGATTGCGCGGCAACCTCGACCGACGGCCTCATGCCGCTGTCCTCACGCACAGCGCCTCCTTCGTCCGTGTCGGCGCTCTCAACCGCCTCAGCAGGCAGGTCGTCATCGTCGAACATAAGCGGTGAGTCGGGGGTCAGGATCTTGGACAGCGCGACCGCGACGCGCATGCCCGACTGCCGCGTTCCCTCAATAGCCGCATTCATGCGTTCCTACGCCGGATGACGCCACCGACCCTGTCGTCGCGCCTACATTTATGCCTTTGCAGATCGGCCCGATCCACCTCCGACGCTCGAGAAGGCTCTTGGGCGCTGCCTCCCTAGCTGCCAAGCGCGCGAGGGCGGCTGCAAGGAGCCGTGCGGCACCGGCGTCGACGTCGCTGTCGGTGGTAACGCCGACGCTCCACCGCTGCACAAGCTGGTCGACGACCGTTTCCAGCGGTGACTAGCGCAACGGGTGACTGCGACCTCTGCAAACGATCGTACCTCGTCCGCTACCTCGGGTCCTTCGAGGACTGCTAGCAGCGCGTTCATGGCGGCCGGCGGCAGCGGCGACTTGGCCTGCCACACGAGCTTGTGGGTGACCACGTGCTGAAAGATGGGGTGAGCGCGCACAGCAGGCGGCAGCAACCGCGCCCAGTCGATGGCGACGCCTGGGAGCAGCTGAGGCCGATGCACGAGATGCCCGTACCTGGCGGCGGGCAGCGGCACGCATGGGCAAAGAGGCCTTCGTACGCCGAGGACGGCAGGCC
>JNBR01002414.1:28224-46324 GCA_002081595.1 Achlya hypogyna
CGCTTGAGGACGGCGGGCCGCGTGGTGCAAGGCCTTGCGGCGGGGCGTGCATGCCGGGGCCTAGGTCGTGAGTGAGTGCACATCGGCGTATGAGATCGCTTACCACTAGGATGCGCGTTTGAAGCAAGGCGACCTGCGGCTACTCGTGAGTCTCAAGGGGAACCGGAGTTGAAGTACCACCAGAGGGTGGACCATAGTTTCCACCCGAAGCGTTGCCCGAAGAAGGACCATAGGGGCCGGGAGCGCTAGGTGGTTGGCCAAACGGCTGCCCACTGGCCGGTGGACCACGAGGGTTGAAGCCACCGTTGCTCGGCGGGCCATAGTGACCACCTGGAGCACCCTGCGATGCCGGACCTGGACGAACGCCAATGCGTTGGCTTGTGGGAATCCAAGATTAATGTACCTTGTGCAAATGGTCCACGGCCAGGCTCTACACGATATCATGAGTGCCACCGATGCAAGCAAAATAGCCACGTACGCTGATGCTGGGTCGAGTGCGATGGCGGCCCTAAGTAGTCGTGAGAGACACCGTCGTTGGTAGCACCTCGCACCAGAAAAGGGCGCGCCTCCGCGAGGGAAGTTGCCTACCCATACACAGAGCGTCGTGAGCAGGGCCGCCAGTGAGGCGGTGCTCTACCTTGATGCGCCATCGGTCGTTCACACGCTCTGTGGGGCAATTTATTGACGTTGGGCCCCTCCGGTTTGGCTGTCGTGTTCTGATTGGTCAATGCTATAACCCCACGTTTTTATGCCGGTATGCGTTCTCACAGGTATGTCTAACAGTGTTAGAATTCTGAATAGGGTGTCATAACACATTGTTTGAGATCGTTGCGACCGAGCGTTGACAACTACCGGTATGAGGGAAAATGAAACTAATTTAGAGCCTTTAAAGCACCCTTCTGCACTAGCAGTCGACGCCCAGCCGAAAATGAACTATGCAGATATGCAGTGGGTGATTAAGGCATACGCTAGGAATCGAAAGGAACGACTACGTGTTTTGGAGCATATTGTCATTCGTTGTAGATCATTGCCTGAATGTACAGTTGTGAAGAACTGGGCGATTGGTTGTCAAGAACAACTATTAGTCTGTGTGTATCCAATGAAGTCCAGTTGCGCTGTACGTTTGAGTTTCTCAATGCACATGCAAATTCATTCCTCTTGACAGAATTTGATGCGACAAAAAGTCTCAAATCTGCAGTGGCATACGCGTGAAAGTTCGTGACCTTGCCCATCAAGCATTCCCGTAAACCACAGACCTTTCTGGTTTCTTTATTTGGAAACTATGGTACCCATGCAACGATTATCATTCAAGCACAGCCTCGTTCTCTCTATTTTGGAGACACAAATCGACATGGAAATTCCCAGAAAGCAATAAAATACAAAATTATGGTGGATATATATGGCTCATAGCGCTCATAATGTTTTTACAATCTGCCGAATTTCCCAGTCGGCTGTCTGCGTGGCCAATCGTGGGACCGCGATTTCGTCCCAAACAACACCGGAAGCCACGTGCTCTCCTCGAACAGTGTTTGACTGATCATTCGTTTGTCGTGTGTAGTAATAAAGGCTTCAATTGCCGGCTACTACCCGCGTCACACTAGTAGAAATAACCTACATACACTCCAAATTGCACCAACCCAAACGCAGTCTAACATTCGGCAATTTGCCTTAAGACAGAGATTTGGTATCGAATGTGTCATCCGAAAGACTTCGTGACCATCCCGGACGTAACCACAGAGGACCGCGACAAGCTCGTCGCCATCGCACACGAAGCCCTGAGCGACATCATTCTACGCGCCAAGCTTGAGGAGGGTTGCCTACCATGGCGCCCAATGAACACTACATCTGGCCAACCCCGCATGTACACGGCGAAGGACCGGACAACGCACGAGACGGTGTACGCTGGCGTAACAACGCTTGAGATGACACTCGACGACGCGATCGACTTTTTTCAGGTCACTCGGAACGGCGTGTACTTTGACCACGCCCGCCTACTGGCCCGCAAGGCGACGGAGGCGTGCGTATTGGCCCCACTTAGCACGCCGTCGTTTGAAGATCCATACCATTACGTTGGTATCCACTGGCTGGCCTGGCCATGCGTACCTCACGGCTTTTCTACAACCGTGACATCGTCTTCGTCGAAGCCCACGACGCATTTGAGCTCAACGGTGCCCGTGGTTGGGCGACCGTCGCGACATCAGTAGACCTACCATGGTTTCCGTGCCTCGAAAGGAGCCACGGACTTCTCCGAGCGCACTTTGGCCGCACGGGCTACATTCTCACCGAGGTGAGCGCCGGGGTCACGCAGGTAGTGCACCTCGTTAACGTTGCCATGCACGGCAACGTGCCATCGATGCTTGTGGCCAAAGCCATGCGAAAGCAGGCGGCGTCGGTGTCGCAGCTGGCGCATCGCATTCGCACTCGTGGCACCAAAATCGTATCAACGACCCCAACAACGCCCGGAACCCCGGCCAAAGGCGTGTGCGCCTCTTGTCATACCAAACTACACTGCCTCAAAACCAAGATCGAGTGTCAGCGCTGCGGCGACATTGTCTGCCGGCGCTGCATTCTTGTGAATGTACAATGCAAAAACTGCTGCTACGGCCACCCGCACCGCGTTCGATCACCGGCGACCAGCAAGCCGACACTCACGGAGACATCGAGCCCATTGACGGAGATTGCCGACGACGAAGATGACTTCATCGCTCTCGTCGACGCTGCCGGGTCTGCCCTACGACTCAGCTCGTGCGTCACCGGTCGCTCGTGACGCAGCCACGTCAGCGTATCCGGATCCTGTAATTACTTATAATATTATTATTAAGAGGTTTATCCAGTGCCATGGCAGCAATTAGAAAGGATGGACAAGCCCGAGTCGGAGACGCCGCTCGACATCTCGTGCGCCCAGTGCTTGGACGACGCGTTCAAATGCATCAGTACGTAGCCACGCCCACCAAGGGGCCTGGACTAATGGACCTGTGCAGCTGTGGGCTACCAGATGAGCTATTTCTACCGCAACGGTGAATTGGACCGGTGCAATGGCCGCTGGACGGATATCTTGCGCTGCTTCCGCATCAAGGCCATGAAAGAGGACGCCGCCAAGGAGTACTTGAAGGGCACCAACATTGACCCCGAGCGTGAACCGCACGTCGCCTCTGTGTGGAACCTGAAGGAGCGCCCTGGCTGGTAGACCATGCCGTAATTCTGCAACAACCCGTTTACCCCCAACTTTTGTCGGCTCCACGGACTAAAGAATACTTCGCCCTGCAATAGGCAGCCTCACTGAGCGCGCAGTCGACAGAGGACGGGAGCGGGTTCGCTGGACCGACAGAGACTCAGTGGAGCTGCTCCCTCCGAGCAGCTCAACCACACCACCAGTCTGAATTGATTCGTTGAACGCGCTTGAGGCGCTGCAGGCATATTACGAGAACGTCCAGGGTGACGAGTGTGTGAGTAGTGGTGCCACCACACCCACAACGTACCGATTTGAGGGTGTAGCTCGAGAGCTCTGCTAGACGCCCAAGGGGAGACAGCACAATAGCTTCGAGGCAGCCGTTGCTTGCGCTCGTAGATCGAGGCCACTCCCTATGATATTGAACGAGCACTCGGTGAAAACGCAAATCGACGATGGATTCGTTGGGCAATCTTAGGCCCGCTGTGCAGTGACCTCAGCTATGGGGCTAAATACGTCTCACCCGGTGCTATTCTTTTTCAACACTCTGCAGCGACGGGAAGCACTGCTCCGGTGACACCTTGGGGTGGCGCGATTCCGCGTGGGTCACGAGCACGGGCGGGCGGCTCGTCACGGAGAAGGATTGGCGGCAGATCCCACAGACGTAGGCCTGCGCATCGGCCGCCGACTTGGCCTTTGTTTCGCTCGAGACGATGCTGCCCTTCTTCGCCGCCGCTTTGCGTTCCTTCTCCTTCTTCTTGAGCTGCATCTGCAGCTTGTTCATCGACATGGTCCTCGCGCTGTTCTCTGCCTTGTAGAATGCCACCACGAGACCATAGCAGCACGGTGATTGGTTAAAACCCAGGCGCGCTGTCATTGGCTCCTCGCTGATACCCTCGTCAGCAATTGGTTAATAAGCTTAAAATCAGGGATTGGCTGAAATTAAGCCAATCGTAGCCGACGTAGGATATCTTGTAAAGCGGCGACGCTGATGCAGGAGCCGCCGGCTACAAACCAGAGCCCCGAGCTCGATCGCTCTGCGCCCGATGAACCAGAGGCTGCTGGTATTGCCTCGGTTGACCGAAGTGCGGCCTACGACTGGCCCCAGCAGCTCTATGACGTCTTCGTCTTCGGCAAGGTACCTTGCCAGGGGGACCATCCCCAGCAGCAGGATGGACCGGTGTTAAACATCGCGACCGACTTCCCATCCGACCAACTCATTCTCGACGTCAGCGCTGGGTACGAGTGGTCGGCAGCCTTGCTTCAAGATCATTGCGTCTACACTTGGGGCAACAATACAGGTACGCAGGCTTCACTGCCTTATCACAACCACAACAGGCGGGCAACTTGGTCACGGCGACGCCTTCTTGGCACCCATCGCGAAGCCTACCTTGGTTGCAGCCCTCGTTGGCATTCGAATCGTGCGCATCTCTTGCGGTAGCACTCACGGCGGCTTCATCTCGGACGTTGGCGCACTCTACATGGTGGGCGACGGCCAATATGGTCGCCTCGGCACGGGCTCTGCTGATCTGGCGCTGGTACCGGTGCAAGTACGCTCGTTGCCGAAACCGCTTTGGCCATTAGCACGTAGGTTACGGTCACGTACGACGAGCTCAAGGAGCGCGGTGTCGCCCTCGGTACATGGCCCTCCTTCTTCGATGAGCGCGGCATGAAACGCGACGACCCCACGACGTTTGCCGATGTCAGCTGCGGAGACCGACACACGCTCGTGCTCGTGAGATCGGTCCTCATTGTCAAGCAGGTAACGCTTTCGCCCTCCATGGGGCTGAGAGCTTTGAGGCCGTGCTGGCATTTGGCGACGGTAGCAATGGCCGCCTCGGCTTGGGCACAGACAAGGACCGTGCTCTCCCATGCTTGATCGGCGCGTACAAGACGCAGCAGGGCATCATCTTCCCACCTATCCAGGTGCCTCACTTCCGTTGCCGTAACCCAACATTTCCTTAGAAAATTCACGCTGGCGCAAGCCACAGCACGGCCATTGCCCACACAGGCGAAGTACGCGCTCGCTGCAATCGCCGGTCGACAACGCCGCTCGTAGCTCTACACGTGGGGCAATGGCGGTCACGGCCGCCTTGGTCACGGCTCGGAAGAAAGCGATTGGTCGCCTCGGCGCGTTGAGTACTTCACGGCGCTCGGCCCGCACGGCGTTCTGACGCCTGTCAAACAAGCCGTCTGCGGTGTGTGGCGAGGGCGGCCCTTGGAGCGACCGGTGGCGTAGGCGGCAGCCACACCGCGGCCCTCGACGTCCACGGGCGAGTGTACAGCTGGGGCCGCGGCGACAACGGGCAGCTCGGCTTGGCCGCGATGAAGGATGCATGGACCCCGCATGTCGTAGCGCTCCCTGAGGTCGTTGTGTCCGTAGCTGCGGTGGCGTGACACCGGCGTAGACAACGCCACCGATTGTGGGCCGGGCCATTGCTGCCGGTGCGATCGCGGGCGCACTCGAAGCTGACGCGGCGCCTAGGGCGGCTGCATACGTGGCTCGTGGATGTGAAGGATCAAGTGTACTGTTGGGGCGACAACAGCCTTGGCCAGCTGGGGTCGTCGCTGCCGGCACCGTTCCAGCCGACGCCGATGCTACTGCCGTCGACGGCCACCGAAAGCTCGATGAGTGTGGCCCTTGCAGACTTCTACTCGCTTCTCGTCGTCAAGCGCGATGCTACTTTCCACTCCCATGTCCTTCGATCCGCAGATTCGCGCTCACCACGTCGTGGGCTGTGGGCCAAGAGACCCTGGCGGCGATCGAGCGCCGACGCTAAAGCGCCGACATCGTCGGCGCCTGTGTACGTGGCGCTGTCTTGCACTGAGGTTAACGGGCAATAGCAAATGGTCCTTCGCCATCCAAGAGCCGACCGAGAACCTCGACGTGCCGTCAAGCACGGACCGCTTTCTACAGCTCATGACGTCGACCAAGATCGCTAAGCGACTGCCACGGATGCATAAACGTACGTGCCCACGGATCTCGGACACCAACGCTCTCTGTGCAGAAGCGTCCATGGAGATGCTGCACAGAAGTCATGCCAAACTCGCGACGTTTCACTTGACGCAGACGGAAGAGCCCGAAGCGAAAATCGCGCCGACGAAACCGGTCGCCGTGAAGGGTGCGGCGCTGACGTCGCCGCGCGTCACGGCTGCCGTAGGGCTGGCGTCGTGGCGAGCACGACGCACGGTCAAGGTGACAGCACCAACGTCGTCCTTTGCGCAGTCCCCGCGCTTCGCTTACCGGCCGCCCGCCGCTCCACCAATGCTGCCCGAAGAAGCCCTCGTCGCCGCGCCACCCCGACCCCGTGGACCGAGCAAGTCGGGCGCGTTTTTCGGGTTGGCGAAGCGGACGGAGCTGCGGGTGCCTCCAACTCCTGGCCCCGGCTCGTATGACATCCCAGTCGCCGCCGTCTGTGCGGATGCCGCGCCCTTCGGCTCGACCACGCCCAAGCTAGCGTGCCGCCCACGGCCACCGTACGCCCACGAAGCCATGGGCGGCGTCGAACTGCACCCTGATAAGGCTGCTGCTCTCGTGTTTCCGTCGCCGGCCAGCGTAAAGCTTGACGCAGGGCAGGACTTCAGCCGCGTAGTCCAGCGGCATTTGTTGAGAGGCAAGGGCACCACTCCCGGCCCCGGCGCCTACTCCATCACGTAGCCGCACACGAGAAAACTGAAAAGAACTATTTTAAATAATGGGCGGTGGTGGCCCCAGCATAAATAGGTGCTTAGCAGTGGCCATTTGCGAGCCGAAAGCAGGCGGCGTCGGGCGTGAGCGTCAGCGACGTGGTGACGACGGCGAACGTAAGACCGAGGAGCGACGCGCCGAGGAGCGCACGCGCGGCAGCACGGGACTTGCCGCCTTCGTTTTTGAGGTACTGCATTTCGATCTTTTGCGGCGGCAACAATACCAGCCAGCCGAGAGCAGCTAACTGCGCGCCGAGCGACACGAGCATGGATGTCGTGACATGCCAGCGGTCGGCGGTCGTGTCGGAGAGCCACATCGAGTCGGAGACACCAAGCGCCTTGTCTACAGCGGAGAACAAGAGCGTACCAAAGGGCGTCGCCCAGTTGTGGACGTTGGTCACGAGGCCAAATACTGTGCCCTCGTTGCCGCGCTCGGCAATCTCGATGGCACAGAAGATGGCGACGAGAAAGCGGATGGCGGCGACGACCTGGTCGGCAACGGGAACCCACAGCACCACGTACGGGCTCCGGCGCACGTCCCAGATTGTCACAAGCACGAGGACGGCCTCGGCGGCAACGATGATGCCCGTGCTTCCGCCGATGAGCCAACGCCAGCTGGCGAGCAGCCCGGTGCGCGCGACGCCCAGGAACACAAGCGCAATGAGCAGGAGCCCGACCGAGTCCATGATGGAGGCGTCGAGGGGCGTGACACCGCCCCACTGCTCGGCCAGCGGCAGCAGGGCCGCCGAGTGGAACGACGCAAATACATTGTGCAGGAAGCGAAATGCGCACACCTGCCAAAGCACCTGGTGCTGTAGCAGCGCGTAGAGCTGCGCGAGCCATGTGGACACGCGCACGGCCTCCATGCGCGGCTCCACAACGAAGCGCACAACAGCGACGAGGGCCACGAGCGATGGCAGCAGCAGCAGCCCGTAGCCCACGTTTGGCGGCACCTCAAAGTCGAAGCCACTGCCGACGCCCGCTGAGTTGGTGAAGATACACACGTAGATGTGGCCCACGATCGCGGCACCAGCGCGGGCCGTGTACAAGATGGTGGCGACGTGGCCACGAGACGCGAGCGGCTCGCGCTGCGCGTAGTGCACCATCATCGCGTCGGCTGCGGAGCTCACGATGGCGTAGCCCAAGCCGACGAACGTCGAGGCCACGACGAAATGATGGCCGTTGGCCCGAGTCTCCATGTTGTACAAGCTATCGCGAACAGCAGGGGACAAGGAGGACAGCTCGGTGTAGTTGCACGCAGCTTCTGTGCGCGGCCGGGCGCGGCAAAAGGGCGCCCCAAAGTCGGCTATGGTCATGTATGCGAGGCCGGCCACGGCCATGGCCCAGCCGAGGAGGAGCCAGGGTTTGCGGCGGTAGCCATAGATGGGTGCGCAGTCGCTGAGGATGCCAAAGAGGATTTTGAGCAGCCAGCCGAACGATACGAGGACGGAGTACGCGATGACCTCGTAACCTGTGAGGCCAAGGTAGAGGTTGAACACAGGATACACGAGGCTCGGGATGACGCCGTAAAGGAGCCCGACGGCCACGTACTGCAGCATGAGGCCGACGCCTTCGCGGCTGCGCAGGACCAGCGCCCCGCCCGGCACCAGCGCGCTGCTGTCGTCCATGTGGATGTACTCGATCGCCGGCGGCTCCTTGGCCTCCATGACCACGGTGGCCGTCTGCATGATGTCGTACAGCGAGGACGGCCTCATGGCAAACGAAGAGTGGCCACCAGAGTGGCACTGCCGCCGTCATCGGCCAAGATCGGCAACATTGGCCTCCGTCCCGTCCGCTCCCCAATGTACGTTTGAAAACTTGCGTTTGTATTGCAATGTACGTATGCAACGTACGTTCAAACTGGCGAAACTGGACCTCAAGACAGGGCGGCTGGCTCTTTGCTGAGCGGAGTGCGGCGCCTGCGACGCCAGAGGCGGCCCGGCGACACGACCGCCGTCGCCTCCCAGCCCACAATCGGCGTCCCACGCCCCGCAGAGACGGCGGCTCGTGCATGGCGGCTGTTACTGCTGCACTACTCACGCCTCCGCCACCCGCAAGGGCAACACGAGGTCGCGCTTCGAAAGAATGACCGGGTCTTCGTGCTGCCCAAGCCTTGGGCACGTTGCGTGCATAGGCCCGTGCATTGATTGTACATGTACCCACATCTGCCGCCTGCATTGGATGTAGTCTCCCCTCGAAGGATGGAGCCCACGAGCAGTACCACACCACCCAGAGCACCAAGTCCTTTATTATAACAGTAAACATCTTTGTTATAACAAATGAGGCCCAAAAGCTATTTTTGGTGCGGAGGATGCGCCGTTGGGCAATTTGAAAGACGACCCATGGACGCCGCACCGCCGACCGCCGTCGCGTTGTCCCAGCCGGTGAGCACCCCTGCTAGGCCACGCTCACGCGGGCGCAGGAGTTGGACCTTGTCGTCGCCAACGCAAAGGAGCAGCCGCTCATCGTGCCAGAGGCCGCCAACAACGTTGAGACGATTGCGCCGGTGAACGAAGCGCCTCAAGTGGTACGATGGTTTGGTCCGCACTTACGACCCGCAATTGATTTAGCCGCCGGTGGATGGGGTCAAGGCTACGTCCAGCGTACGTCTCTTGGGTGGTTGTCATTGTGTTCATTGCAGGCGTACAGGATGACGGCAACCAAGTGACGGCACCTTCGGTGCGTCCGACCTGGGGCTTGCCCTCTAAACCGATGCGTCCAGGGACCGAACGACATCCCTGCCTTGCCCATCAGTTCCGATGCCTCACCCGGTAGTCGGCCGTCGTCCGCCCCGACGGAACGCGGCCGCGCCAAAACACCGACGACGACTTTGATGGCCAAGGACACGTCCGAGTTGCCTTCGGAGCTGCAGCGCAAGAAGTCGACATCGACCCCCGTGGTGCCGCTTGACGTCAAGCAGCTGGTGCGTGCTGGTGGCCTCAGCACCACCTGAGCCGCCATAGAGCGAAAAGCAGGTCATCGTAAAACAGTCCTCGTCCAAGGTACGTCGATGGGCAACGACATTCGCTCATGATTCCTCCAGACGATCCAAGCTGTCGACGTACGTCGGACTCCGCGAAATAGAAGATAGCTGGCGCGTAGAGCGTGCTGCTCACCGAAGACGACCACCTGCGCGACATCGAGACGTTCCTCCGCAGCAAAGTAATCCGCGGCTGCATCGCGGGACCCATCTCGCCGCGGTGCTAGATTGTGAGCCCGCACCCCGCCGCTCCGAAAGACATTCGCGACTGTACGTGCCTTCGGTACCGTCATCTCTACCCGCATCTCAGACATCTTCTCTCGACTGTCGAGCCAGCAAATCCGGTCGGCCATTGCCCCGATGATGGAGCGGCTACAAGCCGAACTTGGAGCCACCCTCACAGTGGACATCCAAACGAGCCTCTGCGTCATCAACGAGCTCGTGCTGGAGCTAGGGCGGGCGTCGCCGCTCGCAGGCATGTACACCGACGAAGAAGAGGCGCTGCTCGATACGCTCGAGCACCGCACCGTTCTCTAATGCGTAACATCCATTTACAACGTACACCGCGGGCGGCTCAGAGGTCCGTTGAGTGGACCTTCTCGTCCGGCAGGACGCGGGTGATTTGACCGATGCCCTTGGCCTGGCCATCGCGAAACACAAAGCGCATGCCGACCTTGAGAAACTCGGGGTGCGACACGAAGCAAAACTGCACCGTGGCGCGGTCGCCGGTGCGGATCGTCACCTGGTCGTCCTGGTTCGAAGATGGCGCCCTACAGAGGCGGCGTCAGACCAGATGTGGGGCCGCTGCCGGCGACCTGTCGTCCAGCACGATGCCCGTGATCGCGGCCGTCTGTCGGATTGTGCGGCAGTTGATCATCGGTTGGTACCCCGTGGTGATGGTCGTTTGATGGTGCAGGATGATGGTTTGCGCTTCGAAGCTACGCCTCGTGAGCGGCGGCAATTCCAGCGTCGGTACCGGCGAGATACGTAGGGGCTCACATCGCAGTTGGCCGACACGAGCACCATGCCTTTGCGGAAGGTGGCGCGGTTGAGAACCACCTTCTTGTTGACGCAGCGCACGGCCATGGCTGTCGTTTGGCCCATGCGCACTTCCTTCAGTGGCACGTACATGGACTCGATTGAGCGCACCACCACCTAAGATCATCACGATGCAAGTCCCTCCGACCGACGTACTCGTGTAAAGTGGCCGTTGTGGTCGGGCCCGAGCTTCAGTACGTCGTTGGGCTTGACAACACCCGAGACCATGGTGCCAGCGATGACAAACCCGGCGCCGGGCACTTGGTAGGAGTCGTCGATGGGCATTTCGACGGATAGAGTGGCTGGCGTGGCGTCAGGCACGGGGGCTGCGAATGAGAGCGCCGAGCGTGCCAAGGCTTCGACGTCGACGGTCCATATTAGATGGCGTAAGTTTGCTAAACCTAATGGCAGGGTGGGTGGCCTTCGTGCCATCGAGATGTCGTACCATCACCCGTGACGTTGGACATGGGCAGTATCGGCGTCAGGCGGTTGGACGGCACGCCTTTGGCGGCGCTCGTCGCTTCATCGATTGTCTTGACGAGCATGCCCATCTTGCCGTCTTCAGACCGTCAGCCATGCACGCGCCATGTGGGGACGTACACTGACGGAGGCTCTTCCGGATGGTTTGCAAAGTCTCCCGGGCGACGTTCTTGGGCGCAATGTCGATCTTGGTCAGAGCGATGACGACTGGAATCTCAAGCTGTTCTACGTCGGAATCGGGAAGACAAGTGCGATGGCGTACCGACATGGTGATGCCGAGGTGCTCGAGCGTCATCTTCTTGACGCCCATGTTGGCGCCAACGACGACGACGACCAAGTCCGGCTGCATGCCCGTCAGCCCGTACACGGTTGTCTTGAGGTAGCGCTCATGCCCTAGATTGGCGTGACGTCGAGTCGCAGGTGGGTTGAGGGTACCAGCCAAGTCGATGAGCTGAATCTTCTTGTGCGAGTACTTGGCCAGCTCCGACCACGGGAGGACGCGACCGCTGCGTTTGGCGACGACTTGGTCGCCTTGCGCGTCGAAGCCCATGTAAGCCGTGGCGATGCTGCTTGTGCGGCCCGATTCGAGCTCGTGCTTGTGGCGGAAGATGGCCTGGCGCGACAACCCACGGCCGTCGTCCAGTTCGCCGCGAATGAGGGTTCCTGGATCGCAACGTGACCGCCCGCGACCACAGCGTCGTCCGTACCGATGAGACTGGACTTGCCGCTGTCGACATTCCCGACGAAGGCAATGCGCAGCGTGCGCACGCCGTTGTTGTCCTGTTCGTGAGCCTGGTTGTTGGTCGCCATCCCTTGAAGTTGCAAGAAAAGATATGGGGGCGCCTGTAGCAACGGTCGACGCGATGCCATTGGCCAAAAATCGACAATTTTTGCGGGCACCAACACTCAGAGGCTGCCACGCAGTTGTTCTCGGTCGGCGGCGGTTGTTCGAAGTCGAGTGTCGTCGGCCACAAGAATGGACCTGGCAGTGCGGCACCACGAGACATCGGTGCTGGGAGTGAGCCCGCAGATGGCCTGCCATCGCGAGAGGCTGCGCCTTGTAGCTGCTCGGTACGAACCGAAATGGAGACCAGCCAAGCCACGTTGCGGACAATGCGCATCGGCTTCACTCACTAGCAAGGGCTCCAGAGAAGCTACAGCTACGTAGATTGCGATGCGCTTAACAAAGTCTTGGAAGCGACTTCTGTGATTCATGATAGCGCGGCCTGCGACAGGTGCGCCAGAGCGGATCAGCCACATCAAGTGGTCGTACGAAATATCGCCAGCCAATACTGCTGCAAACTGAATGCTAAGGTAGACGCTTGCCGCTCCGCAGCCTGTTTTTGCATCGACATTTAAGTGGGGGTTAAGCCCAGGCCGCGCTTCCATGAGCACGTAGTGAGTCTTGCAAGTAGCGAGCACGGTGGAAGTAGCATTATCGGCACGGTTCATAGTGGAACATCAGTTGTCGCGGGGTGCGATGCCACGGGCGGCAAGATAGGCCAGGACGGCCGTATGGCCTCTCCGCCGTGCGAACTCTATGGCAGTTGCCGAGCAGGTCTCTTGCGACTGCTCGCACAGGAAAGAAACGACGGCGACGTGACCGTGAACCACGGCTTTGTTGAGTGCGAGCCTGGAGTTTCGGCGCGCTTGGTGAGAGTAGAGGTAGGTGACGACGGCTAGTTGGCCTGTCTCGGCCGCGAAGCTCATTGCATCCACAAGCAGGGTTCCGGCCATGTGCTCGTCGGCGTAGGGCACTCCGTTGTCTACGACGAAGCGCACGACAGCCAAGTGTCCACGCAGCGCAGCAGCGTGGACGCAGGCGCTTCCAAAGCCAGTCGCTCCTTGAGCGAACAAGTACTGGAGCACGCCGAGGTGCCCATAATACGCGGCCACGTTGATCGTTGTGGACGTTGTGGCAGGCGACGAGAGCTGGGCAAGCAAGGCTTCATCGCCATAACGCACTGCATAGTCGAGCACGCGTGGCGTAAGATGCGGCTTGCAGCGCATGAGACGACGAGCGCCGTCAATGCCATGGCGCGCGTACCACGGGCGGAAGTGGGTCTCGAACGGATAGAGGTGGAACTCCAACGACGAGATACCCCACGCATCGCGGTGAAACGAGGCGCCAACGTCGCCGATGCCCGAGGCCGTGAAGCGTCGATGTACCCACGGACGCCGGCAAATGCGGTACACACCGCCCTGGAAGTCGCAGATCACACGAAGCAGGTCCGTGCTCGTGAGCACTGCCTGCATCTTGTCTTGTGCGACTCCGCATCGCTGGGTATTGGCGATTGGCCGGTTTCAGGCGCTGAAACCGTGCCGGATTCCAATAAGAAGTACCACTCCATATCGACAACCAGCTACGTGTGCACGGAATCCGAACGAGACCTTCGCAGGGCCGCGTCGTCAAGCTCCGCCTGACTGCGCGCCGTGGTGGCGCGGCCTGCGGACGTAACGATGCGTGGCGACGGACTGAGAAGTACTGAGAAACTAGCCACCAGTTGGCAGGACGTTGGCCTAGTCCTTGACTAACTGGCTTTGAGATATGCTTTAAGGGCATTTCCCTGTTGAATTCAAGAAATTGTGTTACAATAGTCGGGTGTTTCCTTAAGAAATAGGGTATAAAGCCTGTTTTAACGGAACGATGTGACGACAGCGTACTTAAGAAGGCAATTGCCCACAGCAACGGTGATCGCAAAGTTGAAATCTTTCCGCTCCGCAACAACCCGCCGATGTTCAAGTTCGGCCAGCGCATTGAGCACCATGCCCATGGTACGAACTCCTGGCCGCGCGCCGGCCGCTAATGCTATCCTAGAGCCCATGCGCCAGGTGCGCATTGTGCTGGAGCAAGCGAACGGTCTGCCCAAGGGCGATATCTCTATGTTTGGCGGTACGAGCGACCCGTATGTCGTTCTTTCGATCGCGGACCGCCGTTGGCAGAGCCCCGTGTGTATGAAGACGTGCGATCCGCATTGGAGCAACCTTGAATGCGACTTCTCGCTCACGGTGTCCGAGGTCGCGGCCAAGCCCATTCTCCGCGTTGAAGTGTGGGATTTCGACTCGGTCACGCCCGACGACCTACTGGGCACCGTCGAAATCGACATCTCCGACCCAGCGCTTCTCGGACCCAATGTATTCACGCTAACGCCGGCGCCCGAGTTCGCCCATTGCCCGCCGGTATGGTTCGTTGCGCCTCTACTTGCTCATGCCTCCACGAACAGGGTCGCATCGCTCTCGACATTTCAGTCGGCACTCCGTCCACAACGTACACAGTCAGCGTTTGGGAAAACGAGCGCTGGTCGCATACGCACCGCGAATGGTCCAAAGACCACTTGAGCTCGTCCGACCGCCCCGCATGGTTTGCCGGGCCCGAGAGGGGTGGGAAGGACTTCAAGGACGCCATTCCGGAGGTGCCGGAAGGGTACAAGACCAAGGGGGCCTGGATGTTCCATCCCATGGCGGGCACTGAAGAAGGGTGGTTGTACGGCCACGGCTTCTCGGGGCCTTGGCATCAAGAAAAGGCCATCCACCACACCGTCCGCACCCGGCAATGGCTCAACGAGTACCACGACCATAGCAGCGACGATGACGCCTGCCACCACCTCTAACGCGTCAGCCGCTCTAAGATGTACACAATGTCTACCGTTGCGTTCTCAGTCACAGGCACTGGGGCTGAGGTAGCGACATGGCACCTACGTCAACATTCCCGTCGGTGTCGCTGGCGACGTCAACAATGCAACTCACGACGACGAAGCAATACAAAGGACGACGGTGGCATTACAAACTCATAGATAGGCGGCGTCGACGGGGCGGAGGTGGCCGAGATAACTTAAGATGTCGAACTGGTTGTGGGCGCGGGCTTGGCTCACGACGGAGCGTGGGGCGCCGCCGACGCAGTCGCACAGGAAGCGCACCACGTGCAGGTGGCCGTGGCTGGCTGCAGCCTCGAGTGCGGATGTCACGTCACCTTCATCGCGGTAGGCGTATAGGAACTGCACGACAGCGAGGTGGCCGTGGGCGGCTGCGCCCGTGAGCGCATCGGCGGTGCAGCCCTCGTCGCGGTGCGCGTGCAGAAACTCGACGACTGTCAAGTGGCCGTTGGTTGCCGCCCAGTCCATGGCCCACGTGCTAGCCCCTTCACGGCGGTGCACATGGAGAAAGCGCACCACATCCAAGTGGCCGTTGTGCGCGGCCAGGTCGAGCGCGCGCGGTGTGCAGAAGTACCGGCCGTGGTACGACAGGTAGGCGAGGACGTCGACAAAGCCGTGCTCGGCGGCGTAGTCAAGGATCCACCACGAGCCAACGACGCCATGCAGGTGAAGGAAGCGCACGAGCGGCCGCGCGTTGCGCACGATGGCCACGTCCAGAGTCGACCGGCGCCATGTGCTCGTGAAGCCATGGTCGTGCCACGTTACATGCGAAATGGAAAGGAACGTTGGGTGCAACGTCACGAGCTCGAGCCACGCCTCACAATCGCCGTGGGCGAGCGCGGCGTCGAGGATCACCGGAACGATCGGGTGTCGGCAGGCAGCGAGGCGTCGAACGCGGTCGGCGGAGAGCCACGGCGCGATGGCGGTGTGGAACGCATCGATGAAGGCAAGGAAACCGTCGATGCCGGGGCTGTGCGGCTGGTGCAGCGCGGCGTCGATGCCCTGAGCCGACTGCATCCAGCGCGCCGGCAGGCTGCGGTACACGCCGTCGTAGCCCGTTTGATACGCCAAGATCGAGGTGAGGAGGTCGCGGCTCGAGAGAACGCGGGCGGCCATGGCGCTAGGACGCGAGATCACCAATGACACGCGCTTCGCTGGGTGGCCGGAAAGGACGCACTGTTTGGTCAACATTGTTGACACGTAAAAGATTCTGTATTCTAATCGAAGCCAACGGACGCGATTACACGGCCGAGCCACCGCGGCCGCGTTGACGCCATCTGCGCGTCCCTACGTGGCTACATGGGTGGCCCTGCCTGGCGTCTGCGGCCAGTGGCTGGCGGCATGTCCCCGTTACCCGCGCCCGCAGGCACCCGTACGACGACCAACCAACAGGCGATTATCGAAAAATGGCTACTTCGACCCAGCCCCCAGTGGCAACGTCGACGCATTCATGGGCGCAGCTGCGGCACCTCCCACTGCGTCCACGGTGGCCGTGTGGTGGGCTGATCCTTGAGGCGTGGCCTCCGGCGCATGACGTGGCGCGGCCTCGTGCCAGCGGGCGGCCGCGTCAGCCACAAACGCTGGGTAGCCACAGACGACGACGTTCTCGTCCAGCAACGCCGCGAGGAGATCGGTGGCGACGCTTTCGGCCACAGCGCGATCGCCTTCGACGCAGATCGACTTCCAGAGCTCGCCACCCATGTCACCGGGCGCAGACACGACGATGTCGGTTTCCTCAATGGCGTACAAGTTACCGACGTTCATGACCACCCGGCGCTTGTGCACAACCACTTTCGTCGATGTCGGCGGCAGCGGTGGTACCTGCAGACGCTCTAGGGCCCCGACGACGTCAGCGTCGCTGCATCGGTGCTTGGCCCACCCCTCCCAGCCGTCGCCGTCTGCTGCTAAGCGCACCTTGATTTCCAGGCGGTCCTCGCAGCGAAACTTGATGCCGACCTCGGCGCTGTGCGAAATGTAAACGTCAGTGCGCTCTTCGACATGCGTCGTCGGAATTGGCGTGTACCGGTGTTGGGGCTTCGTCGGGCGATAGAAGAGGCGGCACTCCTTCGGACCCGTGAATGCCTTCGCTAGCGGCGGCCCACTTGACTCGGCGCCGAGGACAGAGAGCGGCGCCACTGCGCCACCGCCTTCCACGTACGAGGCCCAGTTCAGTAGCTCCGTGCTGCGCAACATGTTTGCAGCGTCCCAACGGGCGAGCTCGTCAACGGTGGTCCACACTGCACCGAGGGACTCTGAGTCCGGCGTCGATTTCAACGGCGAGCTGGCGTCCATCGGTTCAGCGTAGAAGATAACTCGCATTCGGTCGCCATGCACGCCCATGGGTGAGTGTTCGACGCGGAGGATCCCCTTGAGCTCGACGTCAATGCCGGCCTCCTCGCGAGTCTCACGCAGCGCGGCGGCAAAGAAGGTCTCACCCTGCTCGACGCGACCCGCAGGCAGCCACCAGAGGCAGTCGTGCTTGGGTGTTTCCTGCACGGCCAGCCAGCGCTTGGACACCGGGTTGCGGCAGGCCACGACGGCAAAGCAGCTCACCGCGTGCATGCTCTTAATGGCGAAGTCCCATCCCCGTCACGTCGCTCCACTTCAACTACCGGTATAATGTATCGGAGGTCCCTTGATCACTGGTATTCCCAGAAATCAAGCCGCATCGACCGGTTTGGTGCCGGGCTCAGCACCACTGGTCTCTCCAAAGGCATCAACGAGCGCGTCGGCCTGTCCGCCGTCGATGCCCGCTTGTTGGCGGCAGCGTGCCGCCTCCGTGCAGTCGACGTGGCCGCAAATCAGATCTGGTTCCAAGCTCGGTCACTTGCTTTTCACAGGTTGCGTGTATATCTCGGCACACACGAGAGTGAAAACTGAAAGTCCGCAACCATGTATTTATTAAGACAATTTGAGCTGTTGGGGATCGTTTTTGACATTGAAGTCGGTGATTTCACGGTTTTTATAAAATGACGTGGAAATCTTCGCACTCGATTGGTGCTAAATTAGACAAAATTAAATAAAATTAGACAAAATTAGACAAAATTAGACAAAATTAGACAAAATTAGACAAAATTAGACAAAATTAGACAA